>CM047816.1:17387342-17586361 GCA_026214975.1 Gentiana macrophylla | reverse complement strand
CAAGAGTACAAGCGTGGATTTGCCTCCACGAACTCCTCGCTTAGAAAAGGCCACCTACCTTCGACTCAATCTTCGCACTCGCACGCCCCATTTGTGAAACTTATCGGGAAGCGAGAATAGTAGCGAGGAGTCTGCGACGACTCGAGAGAGATTTGCCCAGAATAGACGTCCCACAAAAGGAATAAAATTGCCCCAATAAGGTCAACGTCGGCTCGATCTTCGAGGATCCGACACATAACGATGAAGGCCATCAAGCTGGATGATAGCCCCGACGGCAAAATCGGAGGAAGCGCCTCCATCTCCCTCGCAGATCTTCACAAAGAAAGGATCGAAAGGAGGCCTGCACTCCGCACATAAATGATGGAAATGGAGGATAAGGGTGTCCTCGGATCGACGCGCATACATAATCCTTATGGTCCCCGGGTTTAAATTTATCGGACTCCTTCCCATAATCGAAAAAGAAAACCGATACACGCCGGGTGTCGATTCGAAAATGCGATTAATGGTCTTGTTGAGATCGCTATTCTGCACATCGGGTCCATTTCTTGTCAACATCCTTCTCAAACGCCGCCCGAAGCGCAAACTCTCGCACGCCGGGATTATTAGGACGAGAACCCTTCGCCGAATCGCCGCGCGGCTTCACCAACGGTCATGGTTGGGCTCGCAGCTTTTTTTTTTCTTCGCTTTTTGCAGCATCCGAGACATCCTTCCGGGCAATTCCGCATTTTCGTCCTCGCTGGACCCCATTAGCTCGTGAACCGCAGCGTCCTGAACATAAGCCTCGTCATGATCAGGAGCGCCACTAGTGCTCGGAGCCGCAGTTTGTTCTTCGATCGGGAAAGCGATTTCTTCAGCCTCACGAACTGTTGGAGATTTTTGGGCCCGCTCCTTCTCCTTAAGACTCACTCCGCGCGGCGGATTTCGGGCAGAGATGAAGGCCTCCAACTCAAAAGGGTCCACATCCATATGTGCGACCTCATCAGCGGTAATCTCGCCAATATCTGCGCGACTACTTTCCACCTCAACCTCGTCCAACAGATCGCCGACTGAGGCAGCGGATAGTACGGGGTCATCTTCGGGCCAGAATCGTAAACCTCCTTTCCAGAGTCGCCGCTGTAATTGTCATTCCCCGACATCCTCCGCAAAAACAAGGGAGGAAAAAGGTGGAGCTTTGGACTGGTATAATAATAAATTAACCTGTGAAGGTGATCGCACCACTTCAATACCGCCTCCTCCGCTTTTACAAGAGATCGCAAATAAAATCACAGAGGATAGCAGGGAGCGGGTGAAACCCCAATTTTCCCAGAAAATCATAAATCTCTCCTCAGAAAAATCCCGCTTTTAATCAAAAACAAGGCGATCTTGCATCTCCGTAGCAAAAGAATGGCGAAATTGATATATATGAAGAACAAGGCGGGGATGGATGAGTAAACAAGTTAACAAGAAGGATTTCTTACGACGATTTTGAGAAAAATTGAAAACCGCTTGAAAATCGGGAAATACTCAAAGAGGTGGCGGAATCTTCAAAAGAGCCGCGTGAAATCCTAGAACCACCGCAGAACGCCGTTGAACCTTCAAAGCTCGCCCAAAACTCGAGAATTCTAAAAGCAACAAACAACGGAGAAAATAAGAAACACTAAAAGTGAAGAAGGGTGAGAAGCGAAGGCTTTATATAGGCAAGGGGGCCACGATCGAACGGTTGGGAACGCTTCATCCAACGGTTCAGATTAGGGCGGCAGTTGTCAGTTTTGAAATACGAAAAGGCGTCCCATCAATACCCACGTACAACTACCTGCATATTGTCAAACGGCCGCGATCACTCCCGCAAAGAAAAGACCTCGAGGCCGACGTCACCGCGATTGATGGCCTCGCCCGCAAAAATAGACCCAGAGTTGCTTTGAGGTCGCATGTTTTGAAAACACGGCTCTTAGCGAACAAGTCGCATCGCAGACACGAGGTCGCAAAATAGACCCGCAGTTGCTTTGAGGTCGCATGTTTTGAAAGCACGCTCTTAGCGAACAAGTCGCATCGCATTTACGAGGTCGCAAAATAGACCGTGAGTTGCTTTGAGGTCGATGTTTTGAAAGCACGCTCTTAGCGAACAAGTCGCATCGCTCACGCAGGTCGCAAAATAGACCCGCAGTTGCTTTGAGGTCGCATGTTTTGAAAGCACGCTCTTAGCGAACAAGTCGCATCGCAGGCACGAGGTCGCAAAATAGACCCGAGTTGCTTTGAGGTCGCATGTTTTGAAAGCACGGCTCTTAGCGAACAAGTCGCATCGCAGGCAGCGAGGTCGCAAAATAGACTCCAGAGTTGCTTTGAGGTCGCATGTTTTGAAAGCACGGCTCTTAGCGAACAAGTCGCGATCGACGACGAGGTCGCAAAATAGACCTCAGAGTTGCTTTGAGGTCGCATGTTTTGAAAGCACGGCTCTTAGCGAACAAGTCGCATCGCATTTACAAGGTCGCAAAATAGACCCAGAGTTGCTTTGAGGTCGCATGTTTTGAAAGCACGGCTCTTAGCGAACAAGTCGCATCGACGATGGGATAATAAGTGTTGATAATTACTCCATCCTTCATATCCTCAGGGAATGTCATTAAAGCACGGAGTAGGGGGCCATTGATGGGTATAAATAATTCCACTACCTCAACAGTAGGAGACAACCCACCGCAGCCACCCTCCGGCATGACAAGAGAGATCGCAAAATGGGCGGCCAGCGTCTCACCTCGCCGCGATCAAGGCATCTGCGGCCTCAGGCAAAGGCAACGGACCTGTGGAAATCTCATCCAGCGAGTCCGTATGGTCGCTGCAGGCGAGGCCGAAGAGGGCTTGCTCCTGCGCACCCTGCAGAAGTGGTCGCCGATTGATCCAGATCTTTTCCCCACTTGTAACTTAGATATTTCATCTTGCTTAATATCTAAGTAAGACCTATCTACTAGTAAAATATCTAATAGATTACTTACCCCCTAAGTTAACCACCTCTATAAAAGGGGTGGTCATTGTAAACTAAAGACATGAGGAGATATATGAAATACACACTATATTCCCAGGCAAAAGCTCTCTCCATTCTAACTCTCCACACCACCACCCGCCGGTGCATCACCACACCTTAAATACAGCCAGATATCCACCGTCAGAACACCGCAAGGACACCCGTGAGGATTTAGACGTCTTCAGACTCCACGTTCGATCAATTGCCTTATCAATTTTTCCTTCCAAGGCCGCAGCATCTAAGTCTCTGATCAAGTCTCTACAGTTCTCTGAATCAAGACCCACATCCTTGTGATATTTGCAAAACTTTGTCTGGTCCCTTTTTTCAATTGGCCCCCTTAGAGGTGGGGGCGTTCGCGCTATTCCTTTTCTTTCCATTAAGGCGAGCACCTGCTCGCGTGATCGATTCAACGGCACCAAGTCCCTGTCTTGGAGAGCTCCCTTTTTCCCGAGCCTGTCGGTAATGAAAGAGGTCATCATGTCCTTGTTAGGTGTAGTGTCCGAAAGACAATTTGTGTAATTATTTTTAACAATGGATGATGATTTTTCTCTCCTTTTGGTGATATTGGGTAATTTTTCAAGTGTGATTTACACTTGGAATAACTCTCCTTTTATAGAGAGTAAATCCTGGTCTCCAAGTTTTAATTAATTAAATAAATAATTAATTAAACAAAATAAAAGATATTTTCCTTAATGAATAATTGTGACATATTATTGACCAATAGGAAACTAAATAACATGTCATCCGACCAATCACATAACAAGAATATCTTTTATTTTCCATAACACAAGAAAATCAATTCTTGTGCTAAAAGAGAACCAATATGGCGCCACCTCCTAGGGGTTTTAGCCCACATAAAATGTCTTTTATGTGTATTATATTATTTAGCCCAACTAAATAATATCCATGCATATCAATTAATTAGCCCACCAATTAATTATCAATGAGGCCCAAGTAACAAGATTATTAGTCCGAATTACGTAAGCCACATCGGGGACCATGGACCTATAAACGATAGCTCCAATAATTAATTATTCATCGAATGTAATAAGTACATTAATTATTAATTCCGGGATTACGCCACCATAAACCCCAAATCAACTCTACCGATTATAGATGTATACTTATACTCAACCCATAGAGTGAATAAGCGTCTATTGATATAATCACTACATACGGATTAACCCTCCATAGACTGTCCATTCTGAGTGGGAAGTCTCCGTGAACCCGACTCAGAATATCTTATCCTTATTTACCATTAACCCTCTGATGATCAATTAGTATGCATATCTGACTAGTAGCTAATTAGTCAAATGCGAAACTCCCGGGATCGATCACTTTCTTAGGGCTAACAAATAAGGGGTCTGCTCTCTACTTCCCGCAGAAGGAATGGATTCGATGTCCGTGAAAATCGAACTACTCACTCATCAGGAGATAGTGCCAATGAGAAGTGGCTTGGAACACATATCTAAGTGAATCAGAATTAACACATCAAACACTACCCCGAAACAAGCAAAGACTCGTGATCACCTCAGATTATGGTTGATCCATATATGATCATCTAATGATTTAATAAGATTCCTCGATTACGGAATTATACTTGAGAAATTCAGATTAAATCGGTCCAAATCCTATATGAATGCCATCATATATAAATGCCCCACGTAGGTACCCTCTACCGACAGTCCGGATAAGACTATCACACCCTAAGGTGTTCTGGGCGCATTATTGGTGTTTTAATCAAGAGACCCTAAACTCTGATTAAGTTCACCACGGACTAACAATTTAAGTATATCACCACTAACTCAATCCTCACGTGCATGCCATACAATCGAAGTTAGCGCGTTACATCTCGATATACTTAGGGTTTGCAAAGATGAAGGTATTATTTACAAGCACAAAGCAAGTAATAAGGTGAGATAAAATCTGTCATCCATTGTTAAAAACAATTACACAAATTGTCTTTCGGGCACTACACCTAACAATCTCCCACTTGCACGAAATGACAAGCAACGATTGTTTTTAGAGCACACCCTTTCTCATCTTATTCACAACACTCTCCCACTTGCTCTAAAAGCATATGAGACATATCCATCAATGCCGTACCCTCCAAGCATTTGACTTGGTACACTGATTAGCTAGGTTGTCGACTCGAGACGATCTTTAGGATTGAAACGTTGTCGGTCCTTCCAATCTGGCGGTACACTCTCTCAATATGCTTTTGACTTCTTGTGACCGAGAAGATCCTTCAAAGCTATCTCTTCACTGTTTTCACAAAGAAGTGATATCGGCTTATCAGACCTGGAATTACTCCCAGACCAAAAAGGAAATTCTATGCACTATGTGTAAACACTGAGCCCGAGATCAACTTAATGATCATCCTTAATCTGACTACAAGTCGAATCAGTAGTAGTCAACCATATTCAAGTTTGCACTGAATATACAAGCATATGATTCCTCGTTTCTAACGATACTTGAGGACGATTTAAACCGCTACTTATTGCTTGGATCCAAGATTCAACCGCAATTGACTCGCTTTTAAGTCGACTTGCCCTTATCCCGGAGTAGAGACTCTATCCCATTTTCTCTTTATCCGAAGATTTGGAGAATCATTCCCGAGAGGTAGGGTAGGACTACTCTCGATGAATGCCGCAACCATATATGCATAATCATCTTATTCAATAAGATAGGTGGGATAGCCAATGACTCATTCTCGTGAATTTGACCGAATCAAATTCTTAGAATATAGTCCAATTCTCTCATCCAGAGAATCTTGGCGTGTCGATTTCCGACTCAGATAGCACACCCATGTTGTTTCCAACCGCTTTAGTGTTATCATTTATGAACACTAATGCTACTACTTTACCAATATTGATATCCAGTCTACTAAAAACTTATCAATATTTTGGTCAAGTCCACATATTTTAAAACATGTGACTTTTAAATGACCGAGAGGTTCTCTTAAATCCACAAAGGATATAAGCCATGGCAGCTTCTTACCAATGGTTCTTTTCGAATAAATTAAGATATCGTTAGTCTCTTAAAAAAGTATTAGGAATCACCCATATCTTCTCGCTTTGTAACTAATCCATTATTCATTCTCGCCTAAAACCCTTCGTTTCGAATGAATTCAGATTCCGTTGTTCGGCAAGAAAGTCTCGTGGAATCACCCCTATTTTCGCTTAACTAAATCTAGCAAGATCGAGTGGTGAGAGAGTTCAAGGTCTGGTTAACTCTACTTGTCAGGAATCACCCCTATACCACTCAACTTTTGCTGAAAGTTTAAACTTTCCTATTCATTCGACTCTTTCTATGTAGATCCAATTGCTCCCACCGGGCCCGAGACACTCGGTGGTTCTACAAAGGACGGAACAAAACCGGAGTACAAAAACTCCATTTACTGTGGTTAAGGTCACAAACCAACCTCTATGATCGTAATCCTATACAGCCCACTAAGAGCCATAGGTTATCAATCACCCCAAACAGATCGTAAAGTCCATAAAACCACAATGGGTCAATGGTTAAACCATACTCCCCATCACGCGGTGGATTGACATCCCGATCTAGTAGTATTTATCGTTGTAATCACCAACAACCGATGTTGGACGTGGTCCGATTAAATCGATAGTAACTACCTTTGGGTAACCGTACTCCAAGGTTTAAGGTTGTTACTTATAGATTCTATCAAGGCTTGTGACAGATTCAACCGTCACTTTCTCGATCTCAAGAATCTTATAATCAACCTTCACTGTCTCATTAAGATATTTCACTAACAAATACAATCGAACGTATGCGCAAAATCTCCATCCTACCTTCAAGCATTAAATGCTACATTTATGGAAGTGGTGTGAACCGAATTCACTCATTATCCATAAATTCACTGGCATCTTCTAGGTAGACTTCTCGGTTTACATAATAATGTTAACCGTTATTTTGCAACCAATTATCTTAATCGAGTTTAACAGTGTATTGTAGCACATTAATAACTATATCAGGCAAGTCTATGGTTTCTTCCTCAGTGAGAATCATTCCACTAGAGGGCGCCCGAGCATCACCCCAAGACTATGCGATAGCCTATTTCGAGCATGGAATACTCTATTCTCTGCTAAAATCAGAGACTCCTCCTCGTATTCTTTTGATAAACTAAATCACGTTTCGAGTAGTTATCAGACAAAATGTCACCACTCAAAAACTCCCACTAGCTTGTATCTCTCACTAGACCCCGAAGGTCATGGTGAACAAGCTATGTTACCCCTTCAAATCTATTACCCTTTCCCGATTGAAAGGAAACTTAGTCATTGTTCCTTTGAGATAGTGTTCCTAGACTGGGAGATAGGAATCACCCTTAGCCAGTCGTCAGGTCTTATCTCTAGGATATATGCACTAATTAATAGATATTGAAAGGTCGCTTATCTTAATACGGAAACCTTTTACCTTTAATAGTTTTAGATGTGTTATACTTATTCAGCTTTTCTTAGTGGTTCTGACTTTATCAAACAAAAGTCCGAGTCTTGGATTCGTACTACAAATGTCATATTCACTTTCTATGAGGCAACAATATATCGAGTTGAAAGTGAATCCATTTGTTTCAACGAACCAGTAAATGTAAAATAAATTTTTTCGTGATATTCAAGGATAGAATCAAATTCATTTCCTTATATCACTCCAACTATTGTAGCTGAAATTATCGCCCGTTGTTACTCTATTAATCGTTAATGCACGACTTCCTTGTTCTTCCAAAGAACTAAGCTACCGAGTCAAGTTACTTGGTTAAGAAAGTCGCTAATGATTCATTGGTTAGTGATCCGAAATCACTTTCCTTATCCTATACTTTCTTTAATTAATGTTTCGGTTTAGCCTCAAAACTTTAGTTAAGATGATTAACACTTACAGACATTCTTTCCCATTCTCAACTTTCCTTAAAAGGAAATAGTCTTGAACTAGCGATTCAATTGAGTAGACACTACTCGTGAACTGTGGGATGTCTAATGAAAGCGTTACCAAAGTGGGACTAATTTTCTAAATTAGAAAAACATAAGACAAAAGCTCCCACTAGTTTATCGGTTCCAAATACCGCCTAACTAGCTTAGCGACACTTTAATTTATGATTCTCTAATTTTTCTATTAGAAAATTTCTCGTGTTGACACTACACAATTAAAATTCACTAGAAGAATTTTATCGTCCCAATCATCTTTCAAACTGACTACAGTCGTCTCTCGATCAACACGATTGACAACAGTGACATCCTTATTTACGTCACTTAAGTCTTGAAGGCTCCAGAGAAATATCTCTTCTGAAAAATTAATCGCATGTAAGATCAATAAGTACAACGTTCTTGTTACTTACCACTTTTTAACGAAGTCATTACTAGTCAATTTTACACTAGTGATCTAGCACCCTGAGAGATATATAAATAGTTGTAAATAAAATTGACAGAAGATAAATCTAAATCATACACTACTAATAAATTTTAGGAACATAAACTAAGTACTTATAGTCTATCCTACCGTTCCAAGGATTTAATCTAATGCCTCAGTGCCGCCTTAGGGTAGGTCAAAGAGGTTTCGATTAATATTGAAGATCAACTTGAGAATCGAACATCTCATTTGTGATCGTCAATCACCTTTCCTTTTCAGCCAAGGTATTACCAAAATACCCTTTATGAGTGTGACCTCTGCTTTTGAGATCTTTAGATAGACCCGAGTGTGCCGCCTAGGGTCGGTCGGTGACTCAATGAGTACCCAAAATCCTATCCTTTCGGAGACCAAGCCTTGAATTTTGATAGCGGTGAAGGCCTTCCATAGGGGGCGAAATCAAAGCCGCACGAGGCGTCACCATTCTCTCACGTTGCTTGTGTCAACAAGAGAGGCCGTGGGGTCGGCCGTCGCCTCTCCCGCTCCCACTCAATATTTTGAAAAAGTGGTGGGTTTATCGATCACGTTTTTGGACTTGATGTTACATTAAGGAACAATAAATCATAGGCCCAAATGTTGTCGGTTATGTGGGCTAGCCCACCCGACCTATTCGTTAGAACATATGTGGCCGTCGGACGGGTCAAGGCTAGAGAGCTCCGCTGAGCCGTAGTGGCTCTTCGGATGGCTCAAGATTGCCAAACCCCGTGCAAACGCCAAACGTGGAGGTGAAGTCGATTGAGCCGTAGCTACTCGTTGACCACCCAACCGTGGTTAAACCACTTTCAACATGTTTGCCCGTGATTATCCAATCCTTAAACATCAAACATTCACGTGAGACACTACGGAACAAAAACGTAATCTCGTCTTAGGTAAGGTGGAATTCACCGAGAATCCAACACCTTCACCACGAGGTTTCGGGATTTTACTCCTTATGCTTTCGCAGAGTGGGATTCACCGAGAATCCATCACCCAACCTCGACGATTGAAAAAACCCGTGTTCCTCGGTTTTTACCCTAATTAGTTTCTAATTAATATCAAACAATTAATTAAAACTAATCGTGTGTTTTATACATGCCTAACTAATTCCTCGAATTAATTTCTACATGTATGCATATGGAGTGGAATTCATGATATGATGCATGTCATGACAATTTTCCGGTTCTACTCATACAATCTACACATGTATACTAGTGCGGAAAATAAACACCGAGATGGACCGTTGACACCCCAGAATTAATCTATTCGAAAATAAATTAAAACCCTAATCTGCAAACTGTTCAGAATCTTCGACGATCGGCATATCAAACGAACTTGGATCGGGACGAAACTTTCCAGATCTGATCTTCATTCCTCGGGCTTCAATATGGACGGTTGGATCGGAGCTTAGACTTGTCAATTTTCTCCAGTGAGCCGCCCAACTTGTTGCTGAATCTGACTTTTACAGCAGCGCATCAGAGACTTCCCGAGGCCGATCGGGGATCGAGATGATTCCCGATCGATCTGAAATTTTTATCCTACGTCAAAAACTCCATATAAACCGATCTGACCGGTTGGATTTGCGTTTCTATGGTCCAAACTCTCGCAGAAATTCGAGGAAGTCACAGGTAGGGTTTCGTGAATCCTGCGTTTTTTCACATAATGCAGCCTTCTTTGCAAAGAACGAACGGATATCAAAACGGACTCGATCAACACCAAATTTTGTGTGATTTTCACAGACATGGAATCCATTCCTTCCTGCGGGAAGTAGAGAGACAGTCCCCTTATTTGTTAGCCCTAAGAAAGTGATCGATCCCGGGAGTTTCGCATTTGACTAATTAGCTACTAGTCAGATATGCATACTAATTGATCATCAGGGGGTTAATGGTAAATAAGGATAAGATATTCTGAGTCGGGTTCACGGAGACTTCCCACTCAGAATGGACAGTCTATGGAGGGTTAATCCGTATGTAGTGATTATATCAATGGACGTTTATTCACTCTATGGGTTGAGTATAAGTATACATCTATAATCGGTAGAGTTCGGGCCGGGTTTATGGTGGCGTAATCCCGGAATTAATAATTAATGTACTTATTCTGTTCGATGAATAATTAATTATTGGAGCTACTGGTTATAGGTCCATGGTCCCCGATGTGGCTTCTGTAATTCGGACTAATAATCTTGTTACTTGGGCCTCAGTGATAATTAATTGGCTGGGCTAATTAATTGATATGCATGGATATTATTTAGTTGGGCTAAATAATATAATACACATAAAAGACATTTTATGTGGGCTAAAACCCTAGGAGGTGGCGCCATATTGGTTCTCTTTAGCACAAGAATTGATTTTCTTGTGTTATGGAAAATAAAAGATATTCTTGTTATGTGATTGGTCGGATGACATGTTATTTAGTTTCCTATTGGTCAATAATATGTCACAATTATTCATTAATGAAAATATCTTTTTATTTTGTTTAATTAATTATTTATTTAATTAATTAAAACTTGGAGACCAAGGATTTACTCTCCTATAAAAGGAGAGTTATTCCAAGTGTAAATCACACTTGAAAATTTCGCCCCATATCACCAAAAAGGAGAGAAAAAATTTCTTTTTCTTGTCTAGGGTTTTAGAGGAAGAAAAACTTGGAGTTTTTCTTGGTGTTGCATATCAAGGAGGTTCGTGTATCAAGAAGGGTGTCCACCAACCGCCGTTTGGAGAACACATCGGAAGATCAAGGCTTCTCTTCCCGTTATTGGTAACATAACCTTAAACCCCCTTGTAGTAGTTTAAGTCCTTTAATTATGTGTTTTGATATATAAATCGTGATCCATCCGCTGCGCATAGATCTAACTCGGTTAGATCTAAGAACCTGCATCCTTCAGTCCCATACTTGCCTTCGCTCCTTCTCGGGTTGCCATGTCGTCTTTCCCTTTCTGTAGTCCGCTTTTTTGCTCTCTTTTGAGTCTCATTGGCTTCTTCCCTTGGCAATGTTTGAATACCATTTATACGCAATCTTCTATAGATAGTGGGGTTTCTTTGTTGAGCTTGGCGTATAGTCGACCCTCACGTAGCCCTGCTATAAAGGATGTAACTATCAGATGTTCATCAGCCCCTTGTACTTGTCTTGATTCCTCGTTGAACCTTTTTAGAATTGCGGCACACATTCGCCGTGTTTTTGCTTCAATGTAAGCAAGTGAGTGGCGTTCCTCTGAACGGACGCGGCCGTGATGAAGGCATGCATAAACTTTACGGCTAAAGTAGTGAAGTCGTTAATGGATTTTGGTGGTAGTTTCTGAACCACTCCCGAGCCCGACCGGTCAATAACGCAGAAACGCTTTGCACTTCATCCTGGTCCGCGATTGTACAAGGTCATATGCGTCCGGTATTGGTGCATATGATCGTTGGGGTCTTTTGTCCCATCATAAGGATCCATTTTTGGCATCTTAAATCCTGGGGGTCTAGGGTAACTTTCTACCTGCTCGGTAAAAAGAGATTCAAAAGAAAAAGGAGTTTTACCTAGGATAGCATCTAGTTCCATACGGGCTGCATCTCTAGCTTGTTCTTTGATTTTCTCTCGGCCTGGGATGGCGGTGTGGGTGAGCCTCTGCAGATGCTCTTCTCGTGAAAAATTGAGGGCATTTTCTTTTCTTCCATAATTGGGTTTTCCTTGGTGTGCGTTTCCCCCGTGATATCTTCCCCTCTGACTTTAAAAGCGTTTGTCAGAATTGTTTTGAAGGGGCCGGATTAAGGTTTGACAACGCCTCTACCAAAGCCTGCTGTGCGGGATCTGGTAGGGGCTCCACCTGGGGTGAGGGTGCCGTAGTCTCTCCTTCTTTGTCGACTAGATGTCCTCCGGCCTCTTTTTCGACCACGGTGGATCCACACCTTGCGCGGCTACTTCTTGCATTTTCTTCCCTGTTTGTTTCGGCGGTATAGTGACTGCACGTTGCTTCTAAAACTACCAGTAGAAAGAGGCCCTCCTTCTAGCACCAATGATGAAGTCGGATTTCACCAGGTATTAGTTCCGGGTGTGATTACTCTAGTGGTAGTTTTCCGGTCACCAGCCACCACTAAAAGAGTAGGTGGTGGTTATGATATTTTGACTGAACTCGAGTTATTCTCAAGCTGCCTACGTATCCAATTGCTTAACTGGAATCAAGTCGGCCGTAGTTCTTGTAGTGGTTTAAATAGAGAGTCTAAACCCTAATCTTGACGTATCCTCCAAGGATTCGGTTAAGATTAGACATGATTTGAACTCCTAATTATTAGGAGATAATGATTCTTTAATATCGAGCTATGAATCAGGGCCTTAATAAGGCTAGGTTCATTTCCCACGCTTATCCTGCTAAATGGACTTGTGCGTGTAAATGCGTGACCGCCTCGGTCTGTCGGTTGGATTATTACGGTCGAGCTCTGCGCATTCCTTGTGGACCGACCGTCCTGCGCGTGGTGGTCGATGATTAGGGAGGTTGCTCGCCTCGGGGTCTATTGTCGCCCTCGGTCGGACCTCCTCTCTTTAGTTCAGAAACCTTCCTACTCAACTCGTGATGGGCCAATACTTATATGACGCATGGCTTTGGCCTGAGCCGACCATCATCACTCATCTCTTTTATTCTCTTCTGTGAAACACTATATCGCCCCATCCCGGAATCTATACGCTGAACCAAAAATCGTAGTGTTTTTGTTTTTTGTTTTTTTCCTTTTCTTTTTGAACAGCACTTTTATTAAAAGATCCAACAAAAAAGATTCAAAAATCAAATCCAAAGCATACACAGACCAAAAGAATACTACTACAGCGGACTACACATAGGAATGTTACAATTAAACTAGAGCAAACAACAGGGAAATATATCCATAGCGTCAAAGGGGTTGGACTTCAACTTCAGCCACTCGTAATCGAGAGACCAGGTACAAATCCAATTGAAAGCAGAGATTTGCACAGCTTGAAAAATCTCATCAGGAGAGCAAAGTTTGTCATTAAATACAATAGAATTTCTTCTACGCCACAAGGTCCAAGAAAATGTTTTGATAAAAGCATCCCACAACCGAAACCTCTCCTTATTCTTGACATGAGCAGGAGGCAAACGAGTCAAATCAACAAGGGAACCAAAAGTCGTAGTTATCAAACCCGGCCTAGTGTTGAGAGAAAAACACGCCAACTAACTGTTGAGCGAAAAATCTACCCTTCAAAATTTAAATTTATAAAAGACTCGAAAACAACCGTGGGTAAACTAACTCTCTAACCAAAGCAGATACCGGATCAATTGTTAGGATAGCTACTGAGTGCGAGGTCGAACCCAAGAGATAAGTGGTTTGTAAATACCAAAGTGAACAAAGACAAAAATAATAATTAAAACAACTAAGACGCACCATTGTTCCACCATCCCACCGAAATTAACAAGAAAGACACATTCATTTGTAAGTCTTGGATTAATAATCTGCTAAAGAGGCGGTCCTTTCTCTTTCGGATTTAGCGCCCGTTGATTAGTTTACCACAGGGTACAACTAAAGATTTTACGAAACAAAGATTTGGATATAAATCCTAATCTGACAACATTCACCCTCAACTTACGTATGTTGGAAGACTATTATCATTCTCCTTCACGGTAATCTACGAATTTATCAACTATCGTATCTAAATTGATTAGCATGCAACATAAGTATAGATCATACAAATTGCACATAAACAATTCAAACATGAAGGAAGAACAAGAAACTCACTAGAACAAATGAAAACGAAATCCTTGTTTATTCCGGTGATGGTGGCTTCACAAAGGTGGTTCTAGCTTAGAGACCTTAGCCAATCATCCTCGATTATGATTTCGAATCGGGTCGTAGCTCCAAAGATTACAACAAGATTACTATTCTAATTTATTCTCGCATAACGCCACAGAGTATTTACATAAAAGACAGGAAAAGTAAAAGCTTGGCCAAAAGTGACCAAGGAGGGGCAAGGAAGATGGATGGAAATGGAGGAGTATATATAGGAGAGATTGTATAAGGATAGGTTCATTTGGGGAGGTAAGAAGTTAGTTAAAAGGAGGTAGTATTTGGGGAGGTTGGAAGTTTGTTATGGAGGTAATGATGAGTTAGCATGTGAAGGTGATCTTGGAGAATATTTGCCATCATTAGTCTTCACATGGAGGTGGTGAGTCATGTAGGAGCATGTGAAGGTTGTTAGGAGAAATCATTACATGCCACATGCAAGTAACATGCAAGGAATATGCTAGGAATATGTAGAAAATATCCAAGATATTTTTGCTAGCCAAGATGCATGTGAGAGGTGATGATTAGTTAAACATGTGAAGGTGATGAGTCATGCAAGAGTTAGTTACAAGCATGTTACTACTCATCATTACACCCCACATGCATCAATTGAGCCAAAAATATCTCCGGTTCGTCCCGAAGTTCCAGCAGTTCGGTAAAAAATCATAACTTGAGTTGTAGACTCCGATTGACGTGATTCAAAATGCTTTGGAAAGCTCATTTTAGTATCTACAACTTTCGTCAAGAACTCTTCCCCTGAAAATGCCTCTAAGTCGGGTCAACTTTCCATCGAAAACAGACTACGGTAGAAGTGCGTTGGAAAAATTTGATCCGTTTTGAACTCGTAAAGCTTGTGGCATCTTCTTCTATCCCTTCGATCTTTTAGGCCCCAAAACATATTGTTAATGTGATATTTTGAAAACCTTGGTCACCAAGTTTGGGCGAATCGAATCGAAAGCTTTCTTTATTCGAATCGAGCTTTCTTCTTAACCTTCATCCGATCTTCGCTTAAGCTCCTCATTTAACATGCAAGCGCATCTACATTCATGATAACATCGTGCAAAATGTAACATCTCATATTCAAAGATTTTTATCAATGAAACCACATAAACAACACAAATTTGCACTTAAACACTTTTAAAACTCATTTGCTCAATAATTCGATTAAACCCTTAATTTCTATGCAAATTATACGAATATGGAGGAAATCGTTATAAAGTATAACGTTATAAATCATGTAAAATCACCCTAAACAACTCCCCCCACACTTAGCTTTTGCTCGTCCGAGCAAAACAAAACAAGAATCAAGGCTCAAAAAAAAGATAGACACCTCAAAGCCAAATACAACATATACTCAATAAATCGAGGTTCACCCCGATGTGTGTGCATAGCCATAGAAAACTTCCACTAAGTCCAAACTCGAAAATTTCAAGCAACTAGCAAATACCCCTTCAAATTAGTAACAAATGATACTTATAAGTGTACCCTACAAAACGTGACATATCCTCGAAAGAATGATAGAATATATCTGTAGGGCCTTTTCGATATACTCGAGAGGATAATCCCTACAACATATCTCATCACATTATCTTTGGGGATAAGGTATACGATAACTAAGTCCTTAACTTATTCATAATAATAAAAAAAAATCGATTTTTTTTTCACTTTTTTTTCAACACACATCGAATGAGCTTTTGCCTGTCATACTAGAATAGGACATTTCGAGATAATCCCTATCTACTCAAATCATAAGGCGCTTTTTTTCTAAGCTGTCGTGAGCTTTTGGTCATCATAGTGGTATAGGACATTTCGAGATAATGCCCTACCGCACTCAAATCATCGACCACTTTCGACACACACAATTGATTACTTTTTCGAGATTTCTCGGCGGCAAAGTGGTTAACATGCTAAAAGCAATTCAAACCTCATTGAGCATAACACCTCAAGCAATGATTTATTTGTTAATTATTGTGCAAGAACATTAGTTATGTTTCACTTATCACATTCAAACGCTCGGATATTCACAATATATCATACCGCGGCTATAAACACAAACTATCATAATTTTCACGATACGACGTTAGCACTAAGCACATGACTTATAAGATAATCAAAAATCACTAATCAAAAAGGGTATAGCTTTATAATTTAGCTCATCATTCACTATGGCTCGTGAAAAATATATTGGGTGAAACAACTAACTTATCGAACATACGGAATATAGCATCAATGACTATAAAAATAACGAACAAAGATATGCATTGTTTACTCGGGACTAAACAAAAATTTGAAAATTTAGCCCATTTAGCATAGAATCAAAATAATTTAAGCAAATGGTAGATACACATAAACCGATCCCTCCCCACACTTAAATCACAACATGTCCTCAAGGTTGTGCGTAATGTAAAAGAAAAAGAACACTTAGCCGATTGTGGTTCGAAAGTGGCAATTCCGAAGTGGCCTAGAATCGCCTCAGAATGCTCGATGAAAGCAAAGTAGATCGTGGACCATCCACCGGAAAACCGGCATCATCTCGAAACTCACAATTGCTATCGCAAATATCCCGCACATCATGGGAAAACAAGACGTACACTCGGGATAGGGGCACAAAAGATGATAGACAAGGCAACATCATGGAATAAAGACAGAAATAAACTGGACAAAAAAGAAAAGATATCTAGGTTACCGCCCTAGTAGGGCTTAATTATAGTCGGGAGCTCGACTAGACAATAAAATTTCAACTCGGTCACTTTGAATTTCCTATTCCCTTAGTTGCATAGTAGTTGAATTAATACATGTCACACATTATTTGAAAATTTAAATCGACTAGGTCATGATATGAAATATGTGACAAAGTATTAACTATGAGTCTTTTATACCCAGATCCTCAAGGGTTATTTCAAATTGTTCTAACAACCTAAATCTAAGAAATGATGCATTTGAATTTTTCTTTGTACTCCTCGGTATTTTCGGATAACCTCCTAATCGCTCCTTTAAATGACATTCAAACATTCATCCCGAGACTTGGTGAAACAAAATGAAAATCAATCCAAGTATTAGAAAACTATTATCCAAAGTATGAGTAAAGTATCATGCAAAATGTAGAGAGTTTTGTTTTTTTGTTTTTTTTTTTTTTTTTTTTTTAAAACGGGTTGCCTCCGGTAGCGCTTTTGGTTAATGTCGCTTGCTCGACAACCCAAAAATTTTCAACCCGGTCAGGCCGGTGAGGCCTCTTTCCGAATCATTCTTGATTTCCTCGGGTCAATAGTATGGATCCCACAAAAACAAAGTCTCGCCAACGATTGGCCATATTAGTAAACTTCGTATCCACTTTGTTCCTATGGTTCTTCTCTTCTTCTTTTAGATTTCGGTTCCACAAGTCGAGGTGTATCATCAAGTAATCACAATATCATCAAAGAATTCACAGAGACGTAAATCATCGGGTTCCAAAAGATCGAGTCGCTCTTGACTAGTGGACGTCGTTTAGATGGAAAACCACCGGGTCGTTCCTTTTGTTGACCAATATAGTGTTTCAACCGATGACCATTCACTCTGAACAACTCTCCCTCGCTTATTTTTCAATTCGACGGCTCCACTAGGGAAAACTGAGAAATTTCAAAGGGGGCGCACCTAACGGGTGCGTAGCTTACCAGAAACAGATGTAACCTGGTATTATATAGTAAAACCCATTCGCCTCTTTGAATTCTCTATGCTTGATTTTCTTGTCGTGAAGAAGTTTAGTCCTTTCCATCGATTCTTGAGCTCGTGAGGCTGGAGTCTCGAACTCATCAAGCTCCCGCAATCGCAACAATCGCTTTTCTCGCATAACCGGGCCGTCGAAGTTCAAGAATTTAATAGCCCGTAATGCTCTGTGCTCAAGCTCGATTAAGGTGTGGCGTGCCTTACCATAAACCATCTCAAACGGAGATGTGCCGATAGGAGTTTTGAAAGTCGCCCCTGAGCCCCAGTACATCATCCAGCCGCTCCGATCATCCTATGAGAGTTCACCGCCTTCTCAAGAATGCTTTTCGTGCTTCGGTTACTTACTTCAACTTGTCCACTCGTCTGAGGGTGATAAAGGGGTAGCAGTTTTGTGTTTCACCCCATATCGTTCTAAAATCTTTTCTAATGGAGTATTGCGAAGTGAGTTCCCTCGTCACTGATGAGAGCTCGTGGACAACCAAACCGTGTAAAAATGTTTTTCCTCAGAAGCTCTTGACCACCTTGTGGTCGTTCGCTGGTGTTGCTATTGCCTCTACCCACTTTGACACGTAGTCGACGCAGCAGACGGAATGTACTTGTTCCCATACGAGGATGGAAACGGTCCCATGAAGTCAATACCCCATACGTCAAAAACCTCACATTGTTGAATGGGGTGGAGAGGCATGTCCATTCGCCGAGAAAGTTTACCAGTCATGTGGCACCGGTCACACCCTTTACAAAACTCTCGTATCCTTAAAAATTGTCGGCCAGAGAAACCGGTGAAAAATCTTCGCAGGCCAGTCTTCCTAACTCCATAATGACCTCCCACAGTGTCTGTCATGGCATTGCTCCATAATGTCCCTCTCGCTCGAACTCAGTGGACACACCTACGGAGTAATCCATCCATGCAACGCTTGAAGAGAATAGGGTCGCCCCACACATAATAGTTCAAATCCAAAAGAATTTCTTCTTTTTGTCGATATGTCGTGTCGGGAGCCCGAGATATCCGCCGCTCAAGAAGTTTGCAAAAGGTGCAAACCAAGGAGAACCTTTTTCCAAGATGGGCAGGAGTAACCTCATGACGCATCAATGGTCATGAGTTGCTCGCTTGGAAAATCAATTCCAATTTCATCCGACTCTACTCGAGGATCATCGGTCACCGAGACATGTGATCACTACCACATTCTCGCTACCTTTCTTGTCCCGGAGATATGAACATCAAACTCTTGTAAAATCAAGATCCATCTCAACAAACGAGGCTTGGCATCGGCCTTGTTTAATGAGATATTTCAACGCGTAATGGTCTCGTCTGCATCGTGACTTCCGACCCAAGCAAATAGCTTCTAAATTTATCCATGGCAAAAACTCGCCAACAACTCCTTCTCGGTTGTTGCATAATTTACTTGCGTTGGGTTTAAAGTGTGACTAGCGTAGTAGATGGGTTGGAACCTTCCGTCCACTCTTCGACCTAACACCGCACCGATCGCATAATTAGAAGCATCACACATAAGCTCGAAGGAGCTTTCAATGGGTGCTATAAGAATTGGCGAGGTAACCAACTTGTCTTTTAATTCTTTAAACGCTTCTTTCACATTCAGGGTAAAAACAAACTTCACATCTCTCTTAAGAGAGTTGACAAAGGCTTGGCTATCTTAGAAAAGTCTTTAATGAACCGCCTATAGAATCCAACATGACCCAAGAATCCTTTACTTCTCTTACGTTTTGGGGTATGTCATTTTTTCAATAGCTTTTACCTTCGCTTTGTCAACCTCTATACCTTCTTTGGACACCTTGTGTCCTGAACAATTCCTTCTTCCACCATTAGGTGGCACTTCTCCCAATTTAAGACTAAGTCCTTCTCTATGCACCGGGACGTAACTTTATCAAGATTGTGTAAACAGAGTCTAAACTGCCCCCGAATACAGAGAAGTCATCCATAAAAATTTCCATCACCTTCTCCACTAAACCATTGAAGATAGCCAAAGATACATCTTTGAAATGTAGCGAGTGCATTGCAGAGACCAAATGGCATTCTTCGTAAGCGAAGCGTACTGGAGGGGCGGTGAAGGTAGTATTTTCTTGATCATGGGGTCGATAGCTATCGAAAGTATCCGAATAGCCATCCAAAAACAATAAAATTGCTTGCCACTAAGCCTCTCAAGGAGAGCTGGTCAATGAATGGCAAAGTGGAAGTGGTCTTTTAGAGTTACCTCATTTAGTCTTCGTAGTCGATGCAAACTCTATAACCAAAGTGACTTGTCGTAAGGCAATCTCTTCCCCCTTTTCATTCTTTTCAATAGTTATCCTCCTTTCTTTGGCACCACCCGAGTGGGGCTTACCCATTCACTATCGGCTATTGGGTAGATGATACCCATGTCAAGCAATTTGATGATTTCCTTCTTAACGATTTCCTGCATGTGAGGTTTAGCCTTCTCCGAGGTCGTCGCACCTTCTTCGATCCCTCAACAGCCCCGATCTTATGCATACAGATATCGTGGCTTATCCCCTTAATATCTCCCACTTGCCAACCAAAGGCGAGGATATTATCTTGCAAAGACACTTTGATAAGCTTTTCTTCCTCCTTCGGTTCTAACTTAGATGAAATGATCAAAGGGAGCTTATCACCGCCCCTCGGAAAAATGTATTTCAAGTGTTGAGGCAAGGGTTTCAACACTAAATCTGACGGTGGCTTCTCCACACTTGGTCTCAATTTATCTCCTTAAGCTCTAGATCTCCAAGCTTATTATAAGGGCTCACATCATGGCCTCCCAGCCAGACACAGGGCCTCATCTCCTTTTGCAAATCTGGGCATATCACCATGCCTCTCCTCATCTTCTTTCCTACCACCTCGTGGTAATCAGAACTTTCCTTGTCAATCTCTTCTAAAAATTTTATCCACTCCTCATTAGTCCAAGTTGCAGATAGTTTATTGAATTCTTCCTCATCCCAACTACCCATGAACACTTGTTTATCATACTCATCAGTGAAATCGTCCTCAATAGCTAAACAAGTGTCACTCGACGGGTGCTTCACTGCATTGCCCACATTGAACTTTATGCTCTCATCCTCCAAATGTAGGGTTACTTCGCCACTGTAGGAATCTAGTAAGGCACGGGCAGTTGCAAGAAAAGGTCTTCCAAGGATCAAGGGGGTTTTCTCATCATTGGTCATATCCATGATTACCCAATCAGCTGGGTATATGAAGTTTTTAACCTTGACCAACACATCTTCTACAATTCCCCTTGCATATTTCACACTTCTATCTGCAAGTTGAAGAGAAATAGGTTTAAGCGTAATAGATTGATCCAATCCAAGAGATTGGAAGATTGACGTGAGACATCGATTGATTGATGCTCCCGAATCGCATAGAACATTGTGGAAATCCTGCTCCCGATAGTACATGAAATCGTGAATCTACCAGTGGTCGGGACACTTCACAGGAAGTTTAGTCTGGCTGATTGCTGAGCATTCTCCATTCAATACTATGTGCTCGAGCTCTTGGAGCTTCTTTTCGAACTCACTGCGTCCTTTATAAACTTTGTATACTTTGGCATTCCTATCAAAAGATCAACTAATGGAATGTTTGCCTCAAGATTCTTGAGCAAGTCGATAACCTTCTTATATTCTTTATCGATCGTTAATGACAAATTTTGTTCTTGTTAGGTGGGTAAGGAGATCAGCAAAGTCTTCCTCAAGAAAGTGCTTCTTTGCCGCCTTATCATTGATTGCTTTGTCTTCCCTATCCTTCCACCTCACATGCTTCCTGTAACACAACTTAGATTCGACTTCTTCTCAAGATTCTTCTCTTTATCATCAGTATTCTCAACTTCCACATTTTCTTCAGAATTTTCTCTTTCACTTGGATCAATAGTAGTCCCAACATCTTTCTGAGGAGAACAAAGATCTTCCCCTCCTGCGTCTCTGCTCGCAGGAGGGGCTACTCGTTTCCCTGGTTGGCCTGACTGCCAACCGTTTTCCCACTCCTCAGATTTATTGCATTCAACTCATCCTGACCATAGCTCCATGGTGCCAGCACGGATCGGTGCACGATTCGATCATTTCGGACCAAGTTAACCCCTCGGGGGTTCTTCTCAGTAAAACTCGGCAGCTGACCTTGAGGTCGACTTGCTTGCTGCCCTGAAAGCTGTCCCATTTGCACCTCCAAATTCCTCACTGTACTTGTCAGAGTACTTAATGCATTTGCCAAGATCTGAAATGATTGATTCTGATTTTGATTTTGATTTTGATCTTGATTTACCGGTGGATTGGTGTTCCATGCCGGTCGAGAGTTGAATTGAAAATTGCTTTGATTAGGCCTAGGGCCTGGCGATGGGGTCTAATGCCCCAGAAGGGTCACTCCATCGGAAACCAGGGTGGTTCCGGTTATAATTGAACCCTTGAGTGTTTTGATTCTGACCCGAAGGTCGATAATTTTGAAAATTGAATGCATTCACCTCCTCTGAATGCAACAATAGATGACACTGATGGAATGTGTGCCCAACGGTATCGCAATTTTGACAAACAACATTGTTTTGAACAGCTTTGACCTGAGAGATCGGGTCAAGTTGGCATTGATTACTACGATGGCCTTGGCTATGGCAATTGTCATACACAAGCACTTGAACATTCATTGCCGTCACTTGCTTCGTAGAAGTGCGGCCAATCGAGCTTTTAGAGACGTGGTCTCATCTACCTCATACTTGCCTCGCAATGAGCTTTTTCGATTGGATGCACTGCATGAGGTAGGGGCATAATTGTACTTTGCAATATCTTCAAACAACATCCATCCTCATTAGGTGTCTTTCTCTAAATGCACCTCTCGCAGTAACTATTCACCATCCCCTTAGTCAATTCGGTCAAAACCATCGTAGAAAGTGTTGATCAATCTTTGTTTGTCAAACCCATGGTGGGGCACTTTCTCAAGAGAGTCTTAAATCGTTTCCATGCATCGTAAAATGATTCCTTCTCGGATTGCACAAAAGTGAATATCTGATTCAGAAGATGAGCCGTCTTTGCAGGTGGAAAGTACCGGCTCAAGAATTCTTTCTCCAACTCCTCCCACGAAGTAATGGATTCGACCGTGGTAAGGATTTATACCATTCTTTTGCTTCTCCTTCGGTGAGAAGGAAAAGTTTCATTTTCGTATGCCCTCGGTGACCCCTTTGATTAAAATAGTCCCGCACGATTCTAGAAATGAGTGAATATGATCGCGGGTCCTCGATGGAAAATCCATGGAATGTGGAACCTCTCACCGATTGATTAAAGAAGTTTTGAGTTCGAAATTATCACCGTGATTTCGGGGAATCACGACCGCAGGATTAACTTTCACAATAGATGGCATGGCAAAGTCCGCCAATGTCCGTTGATCTCGCCATTTCCTCAACCTGGGCTCCTCCTTGAGCTTCTCCTCGCCGTATCCTTCAGGATCGCTTCCTTCCGTGGTTCCCCGTCCGTCGGTCCAATGAGCGAAACAAACGTCTATTTGGTCGAGCGATGGTTCGCTCTATTTCCGGATTATACAAAAGTGGTCCCCGTGAGTTCGAGTTTGCATAAACTACGTTTGGGCACCAACACCTAAATCACGAGGTTTCGGATTTTTATTCCTTATGTTTCCTCAGTGGGATTCACCGAGAATCCATCACCCAACCTCGTTGATTGAAAAGTGTTCCTTGGCTCTTTTCTCTGTTTCTCGTAATTACCGAATCCACTCGGTATTTATCGTTAATTTTTTATTATTTTTTTTTTAGAATTAAAAAAACTATACTAAAACAGGCTCAAACAGTCTAAAAGCAGCAGAATGTAAAACGTAATACTATAAAACTAATACGTAATGTAAACGTAACTAAAAGAAAATATTTTTTTCTCTCTCTCGGTAATTACCGAAAGATTTTTTTTTTTTTTAAACGAAAAACAGAAAACACACACACGATGATATCACAAATAGCACACTTATCCCCGGCAACGGCGCCAAAATTCTGTTGAGAGAAAAACACGCCAACTAATCTGTTGAGCGAAAAATCTACCCTTCAAAATTTAAATTTATAAAAGACTAAAACAACCGTGGGTAAACTAACTCTCTAACCACAGCAGAGTACCGGATCAATTGTTAGGATAGCTACAGAAGTGAGGTCGAACCCAAGAGATAAGTGGTTTGTAAATACCAAAGTGAACAAAGACAAAAATAATAATTAAAACAACTAAGACGCACCATTGTTCCACCATCCCACCGAAATAAACAAGAAAGACACATTCATTTGTAAGTCTTGGATTAATAATCTGCTAAAGAGGCGGTACTTTCTCTTTCGGATTTAGCGCCCGTTGATTAGTTTACCACAGGGTACAACTAAAGATTTTACGAAACAAAGATTTGGATATAAATCCTAATCTGACAACATTCACCCTCAACTTACGTATGTTGGAAGACTATTATCATTCTCCTTCACGGTAATCTACGAATTTATCAACTATCGTATCTAAATTCGATTAGCATGCAACATAAGTATAGATCATACAAATTGCACATAAACAATTCAAACATGAAGGAAGAACAAGAAACTCACTAGAACAAATGAAAACGAAATCCTTGTTTATTCCGGTGATGGTGGCTTCACAAAGGTGGTTCTAGCTTAGAGACCTTAGCCAATCATCCTCGATTATGATTTTAGAATCGGGTCGTAGCTCCAAAGATTACAACAAGATTTACTATTCTAATTTATTCTCGGCATAACGCCTACAGAGTATTTACATAAAAGACAGGAAAAGTAAAAGCTTGGCCAAAAGTGACCAAGGAGGGGCAAGGAAGATGGATGGAAATGGAGGAGTATATATAGGAGAGATTGTATAAGGATAGGTTCATTTGGGGAGGTAAGAAGTTAGTTAAAAGGGAGGTAGTATTTGGGGGAGGTTGGAAGTTTGTTATGGAGGTAATGATGAGTTAGCATGTGAAGGTGATCTTGGAGAATATTTGCCATCATTAGTCTTCACATGGAGGTGGTGAGTCATGTAGGAGCATGTGAAGGTTGTTAGGAGAAATCATTACATGCCACATGCAAGTAACATGCAAGGAATATGCTAGGAATATGTAGAAAATATCCAAGATATTTTTGCTAGCCAAGATGCATGTGAGAGGTGATGATTAGTTAAACATGTGAAGGTGATGAGTCATGCAAGAGTTAGTTACAAGCATGTTACTACTCATCATTACACCCCACATGCATCAATTGAGCCAAAAATATCTCCGGTTCGTCCCGAAGTTCCAGCAGTTCGGTAAAAAAAATCATAACTTGAGTTGTAGACCTCCGATTGACGTGATTCAAAATGCGTTGGAAAGCTCATTTTAGTATCTACAACTTTCGTCAAGAACTCTTCCCCTGAAAATGCCTCTAAGTCGGGTCAACTTTCCATCGAAAACAGACTACGGTAGAAGTGCGTTGGAAAAATTTGATCCGTTTTGAACTCGTAAGCTTGTGGCATCTTCTTCTATCCCTTCAATCTTTTAGGCCCCAAAACATATTGTTAATGTGATATTTTGAAAACCTTGGTCACCAAGTTTGGGCGAATCGAATCAAGCTTTCTTTATTCGAATCGAGCTTTCTTCTTAACCTTCATCCGATCTTCGCTTAAGCTCCTCATTTAACATGCAAGCGCGTATCTACATTCATGATAACATCGTGCAAAATGTAACATCTCATATTCAAAGATTTTTATCAATGAAACCACATAAACAACACAAATTTGCACTTAAACACTTTTAAAACTCATTTGCTCAATAATTCGATTAAACCCTTAATTTCTATGCAAATTATACGAATATGGAGGAAATCGTTATAAAGTATAACGTTATAAATCATGTAAAATCACCCTAAACACCTAGCTCGGCAGTTCAACCGTCAAATCCCAAATAATACTTGTATTGGCATCCCACTAATATGGGATAGTTAAAGCACATGTAGTCAATTCCCTCTAGTCCTATCCGGATAGACTTTTGAATTAAACGTAGGGTTCTAATGTCATGTTCGGAATTAGTAACCGAATCTGGTGATCACACCATTAACTGAGTAGAATTAGGGTTTGTGTTGTTAAATGAATGAGTCTGGTTATTTATCAGACTGGAGACGGTTAATCGAAACATGATTTGGTTAGATCATGAATTTGTGTTTTAGTTCTCTTTAATAGATTAGATAACCTTTTTCACGTTAATTTTGGTCAAAGACCACTTTTGTGTTTAATTATAGTCTAATGGGTTTGTTTGACCTGGTTAAATATATACCAGTCTATGTAGGATCAAGTTTGACTCACTATACTATACTGCGATTAACCTAGTCCTTTGTTAGTAGTAGTGTCTTACACGCGACCACTGAGATTGCTTGGATTACTCAGCTTCTGAAGGAAATGCCGATTAAGATTTTGTATGTACCAGTGGTGTGGTTTGATAGTATAAAAGCATATCATGTGTATCATGTAAAAACCAAGCACATTGAAATAGATGTTTACTTTATTAGGAACAATGTGATTGAAAAGGAACTGGTGATAAGCTACAATCCCAGTGAAGCTCAGATTGCAGACATGCTCACCAAAACTCTGCCTACAACTCAATTCAGGCCACATGTTTAGGACCAAGCTCAATGTCCTTCCTGCCCGTTTTCATGTGTGTGTGTGTGTCGAGAATAATAATTAGGGTAACTTCTAGTGAGGATAGACTTGTCTTCTCCTATTATATACAGTTATACACTTGACATCGTATGAGTTGACTGTTTGCAAATCTTATCTAGATTCAAAGATGTAGTAATTAAATTAAAGAAGATCGAAATCAAACAAGGCCTTAAAAAAGGGCAAAAATACAATTTTCGCCCTCTAACTAGACACGTTTTCGATTTTGGTCCTAATTTTTCTCCGGCAACAATTTTAGTCATGTAAGTGGTCTTTTTATTGCAAAAATAGTCCTGAACGCCGGAGAGACCACTTACAGGACTAAAATTGTCGCCGGAAAGACCACTTACAGGACTAAAATTGTCGCCGGAAAAGACCAATTTTAATTTCGTAAGTGGTCTTTCCGACCAAAATCGAAGCGTGTCTAGTTAGAGGACTAAAATTGTAATTTAGCCTTTAAAAAGGGGTAATACATGAAACTAGTTTACGGCACAGGCTTTTACACCATTGAATACAGTAAAACCAATATCAATCAAAAGTCTTCCAGCAATATCAATAATGTAAAACAGTGTTGTATGACATGAAACTCTAGAGTTTCCCTATCAATCAATGACTTATATATAAGTTATGAAAATGGCATAAAATAGTCCTAGATAGAATAGTTCTCGTACCTGAGCATACACCTATCTGCAAAAGCAAGTGTCGCCCCAAAACGTGAAGGACATCTATCTCGAATTTGATCTCTTACATTCATAACGCAGGTATGACAATCATCAACCGAGAATACATTCCAACAAGTAGCGTGGACATAAACTATTCCGTTGACATCCCAGCCTGATCCGCCATTCAGTGCACATGTATCTGTTCCGTAATCATAATCTTGTTTGGTGTACATATCATCCACTGCAAACGCAAGAATGTAATCAAGGTTGCTGCTAAAGGGACTGTTTTTGTCGTAAATCCCATCATTGCATTCTCCCTTATAAAAATCGGCCTTGATACATTGGCCAAACATTAAGGCCGCTAAAACGAAGATGGTGACGACATCGGTTGTTGGGGAAAATCAAAGGGGAACGAACAATGCCGAACCAGAAATGAATGTGCAACAATGAAAATAACCGGATATACACGTAGAGTCGATTTGAGAATCTTTCCTGCGAAAACTATTCGTCCCCAAATGATTGTCTCCGGGTAAACACGAATATGATCACGGGATAAAACTACGTTCACTTTCAGTCTAGACAATATAGACAGAAAGAAAGCTACAGGAGTTTGGTGATATTTTGTGTGTATAGAACTTGAGGTTTCAAGGACATTCCAAGAAAACCGGAAAAAGTGTTTTCAAATCCTTCTTATTATCTATGAAAAAAGGTTCCAAGTGTTCTTTTATATGTATGTAGAGTTATATTTATGTATCTCTACATACACAACCTTTTAGAATTGGTTACAAGAGCCAAAAACCGAAAGGACACCAACAAAACCGACTAAATCGCTTTTACAACCTGAAAAATCTGCATACTGGACGCCCGTTTGAAACAAAATGGACGCCCGTCTGAGAATCTATGGACGCCCGTCCACTGTGAGCAGATTACATTCGTACTCAATTTGAGACTTTGGACGCCCGCCCGGAAGAAATGGACGCCCGTCTGAAGCAATGGACGCCCGTCCATCGTAATGTATTGCTCCGGTACTCAAATTTAGACTTTGGACGCCGTCTCGAATCAATGGACCTTTCGTCAACATCGACGCCCGTCCATATAACATGGACGCCCGCCCAATTAAGCAAAGCAAGACTCGGTTTTGTTCAACACTTGTTCTAACACTATCATAAGCTTGTAAATATCAATTGTGAGCATGCACTCCGCATCTCCTAACTCATATCGATTGTTCCAAGCTTATTAAACCTCAAACTAAATCCAATTACACTAAATGACATTGGTGATATTATCACCAACAATCCTCCCCATTTAGTGTAATCCTTGATTTAGTTAAAACTTATCAACACACAACAGTTCATCTTTCAATAATAATGTCACGCAGATTGAATTACCATCTAGTATATTACACATTCCAAAATATTCGAGTATTGGGGTGGACTAAGCATTGAACCCTTTACACATTTGAATACTTCAAAGATAATACACAAATGAACCAAGATACAACTTCTATAGTCGCTTGACACCAATTATCCAGGCCTTGTGTCCATATCCATTTCATGAGTATATAAAAAGTCAACCCTAACTTTCTTGAAGCGGCCAAACTTCATACTCATATAGGTGAATCTTTCTAATCATGTACCAAACACTTTTCCAAAAGATATCACCTACACAATGTAATGCACATACTTTCGGGACTTTTTCATGTGCCAAATCTTTGAGGATGGGCCTTCCACATTGAATTTCGCCTATGGCGTTGTACCATAAGTGGAATTGGGTATCCCACACCAAAGATTTAATGGGTTCTACACATCCCGATAACAAACTTTTACCAAGTTTCAAGTCAATCTATATTTGATCAAACAAGATTTGACTAAATCACGAGTACTCTTTGAACAACCACCATCATCCTTTGAGTTATAAACTCACAATCCAACTTTTCATTAATACATTGGTGTCTAGATCACCATTGTAACACTTGACAATTTTCCAGCCAAACACATTGGATAACTGGGATGAACTTGGTTATTAATTGCATGGGAATTCCGAACTTCTAAGTCATCAACAAAGAAATCCAACTCCATAGTCCAACCAGAAATTTATGCACTTAGAAGCTCATAAATGATACTTCATCCCAGCACAAACTACTAGTTAACCAAGGATTCTTCTAAACCGAAGGAATCTCATATAACTTTACTATAGAGTTTAAACCTCCCCCATGACTGTAGTTTAAAACCTTGATGACAATACCGTCCAGTTATGAACAACATGATTTGGTTAACACCAAAATCAACATGTCAAACAATGTAAACTACTACATCACCTTATATTCCAAGGCAAATCCAATCTTCATATATTGAGCATGTTTCACTTTTAGTATCATGAATAGATACTAAACCAAAGCAAAACAACAAACATGTATTCAACATACATCAAAGGACGAAGTCATTTCCTTAGACATCAAACACATATAAGACATATAATATGTAAAACATATATAAGAATTGTATAGTTACGAACAAGGTATTATAAACAACTTTAAATTAAACTAATCTACAAGCTAAGATGTCTATCAAGTTTAATTTAGCACCTTGAACCAAGATAACATATACACTCCTTATGTTAATTTTAACATAACAAGACCCTCCAGTTGTTTCAAATACAATGCCCATTCCAATATCCATTCTAAAACCGAAGTTTTACCATCCATTTAATGGATTACAAAATTGTTTAACAGTTGTTAAAACAAACAACAACAATTTATCCGAGGAGATTTCATTAACCGGTGCCAAGTTATCAAAATAACCAATACCTAAAAACGTACAAAACCTTACATTATTAATCGGGATTTATACATGTTGATTTACATCAACTATCATCTTTCATTGAAAGATTCACCGCACCATTTGCTCTCATTGAGCTTTACAGCATATTTAGAAAACAACTTTATTGTTTTCCTTCACTCGAACATTGGTAGTCATACTTCAAACTTTGTACAACATTATAAATGTCCAAAGATGGCATACCAATGATCAACAACAGATTAAATCAGACTAGAATCATTCACTCCATTATATGGAACTAAAGAACATTGGAATGCATAGCAATTCCAATAAACATAGTTTCAATGCCTCTTTTACTCAAGGAATTAACCTTAACCTCGGAAAGTCACAAGACCTCCTCACACCTCCAAACCTCAAGTTTGGATTTCATTATACCAAAGTTCAAGTAATTTATCAAACAAACAATCGTTTGAAGCGTAGGAGTATAAACAAAAGCTTAAAACTTATGCTTAAATACTTTCCAATAAAACTCATTAAAACATACACTCTTTTCATTTACCTTTTGGAGGACACGATAGTTATTTACTACCATTTTCATACCATCACTTGTATTACTACAAAGTAACGCAAATAAACGATGTATCTATTAAATAAAAAGAGTTACAACTTTTCCAACCAAGGATTCATAATCTTCTAAACGGAAGAACTACAACTCTTACAACCAAGAGTTACAACTTTCTATACCGGAAAGTCTCAAACTTTCAAAGCAAAAGTTACATCTTTCCTCGAACCGAAGAATCACAACTTTTCAAAACAAGTCACAACTTTTAAACCAAGAGTTGTAACCTTTAAAACCGAAAAGTTACTACCTTTAAACTAAAAGTTATAACTGTTCAAAAGAATACAAACTCTAATGAGTTGTATCCTTTCATCAAACCGATACATTCTTTATCAAATCAATAACATGATTTTTCCTCCAAAACATTCACTTAAAATCAAAGTGAAAATCCATGATACTAATCATGTTTCCAAAAGAATAAGTTCAAAACAAATTATAAACATACATTACATATAAGTATCACTTAAGCATACCAATACACATACATGTATAGTTATTTCAAATTATACTAACCATGTACAACTAATGTTTAAACTATATAGTTTCAAGAGCCAAAGGATATACTTAAATCTCTTAACAATGACAACCTTGACTCCATTTCATGAATGTCACGGATCAACAATCCACCGGTTCAAAACTTCAAATCAAGTTGATCCTTACACTCACAATTTTCCAAACGAAGTCAAAAACTCAAAACAACATTTTATTAGTTGTTTCACCAAAACTTAGTTTACAGTCATTATTCTATCCTTTGTTTGATCTTACATACTAGGCATTCAACCTAGTAAAACAAGATTTTCAGAAATCCAAATTTCTTTAGATTTGCAAACTCTTAATTACAAATGTTCTATCAAGGATAGACATTTAAAAACATTATCTCTTCAACATGATTTCCATCTATTTGTATCATTAGAAAACATCTTACTACAATAGACATCAAGTTTTCCAAGAGATAACACTTGATTTATCCAACATTAGTTATACACAAACACTTAAAATTTCTAAACATTAACATGATTTTATCACCAAGATCAATGAACATTAAACATTAAACACGCAGCAAGTTTCATCATTGATTCAATCATGTCTAGAAATATCAAGCCAAACAACATATATGTATAATCAATCAACATCCAAGAACAAAACTTAGACACTACAATCAAAATTTATATTGATTGTAGTTAATGTTCTTGGACACCACAAACTTGCATGAAATAATGTAAATAAACATACATACCATTCATCCGTAGTCATAGCAACATCACAGCAATTTTTACAAAGTCATTCCAATGAACTTTTACTTACCAAAAGATTATAATCGACTTTGCATCAATCAAAAACCGCAGCAACTTCTCAGAATTTCTGACAACTGTCAACATTGAACCAGACTGCAAACTTGATATCACTGCGATCCTCGCTCGCCGCCACGATTCTAACGGTATCTCCGGATTTTCAAACCGATTCCCGAATCAAGAGTTATGCCCAAAACACTAGGACACAACCTTTGATAAAATTCGGAAAAATGCAACTCTTCATTTTGAAACCGACATTGTTCTAAAAATTCAAAAATAGTTTTCGCAGATTGTTGGGGAAAATCAAAGGGAACGAACAATGCCGAACTGTAAATGAATGTGCAACAATGAAAATAACCGGATATACACGTAGAGTCGATTTGAGAATCTTTCTCGCGAAAACTATTCGTCCCCAAATGATTGTCTCCGGTAAACACGAATATGATCACGGGATAAAACTACGCTCACTTTCGCCTAGACAATATAGACGTAAAGAAAGCTACAGGAGTTTGGTGATATTTTGTGTGTATAGTAACTTGAGGTTTCAAGGACATTCCAAGAAAACCGGAAAAAGGTTTTTCAAATCCTTCTTATTATCTATGAAAAAAGGTTCCAAGTGTTCTTTTATATGTATGTAGAGTTATATTTATGTATCTCTACATACACAACCTTTAGAATTGGTTACAAGAGCCAAAAACCCGAAAGGACACCAACAAAACCGACCTAAATCGCTTTTACAATCGAAAAATCTGCATCATCTGACGCCTGCTTGAAACAAAATGGACGCCCGTCCAGAATCCATGGACGCCCGTCCACCGAGCAGATTACATTCGAGACTAATTTGAGACTTTGGACGCCCGTCTGTAAGAAATGGACGCCCGTCCGAAGCAATGGACGCCCGCCCATCGTAATGTATTGCTCCCAAGATTCAAATTTAGACTTTGGGACGCTGTCTCGAATCAATGGACGCTCGTCCAACATCGACGCCCGTCCATATAACGTGGACGCCCGCCCAATTAAGCAAAGAAGACTCGGTTTTGTTCAACACTTGTTCTAACACTCTCATAAGCTTGTAAATATCAATTGCGAAAGACGCACTCCAGATCTCCTAACTCATATCGATTGCTCTGCCTTACCAAACCTCAAACTAAATCCAATTACACTAAATGACATTGGTGATATTATCACCAACATCGTGAAGGCCAACGGAGTTGCTAGCATTTTAAGATAAAAGGCCATTGTTTTTCTTGCTAATTAAATATATTAAGTTTTTCTTCTTGATCATGTGGTTATAAATAGATCAACAATTAACTATCATGTTAATTAGCTAGCTAGGTCTCTCAAGTTCAATGGGAATTAATATTTTGGTTCTATGGCACTCCAATATGGAAAACGTCATTTTCAGTCAAACTGATTCCTGTGACTTGTGAAAAAAACCAAAAACTGGAACATCAATTTCAAATGGGTGATTTGAAAATTATATGTTTTAATTGACCCTCTAACCTTTAGAGAGCCGGCCTTGTGAAGTTCAGGGTCCAACTGAGGCCAGTTTGGAGGATTGGCCCTCTAAATATGACGCATAATATTTTTTTAGGAATAGAGAAATCTATATCTCTACTATATTAAAAAGTCGGATGTTTTCACACGTAAGTGTTTCTCCTTCTGGATGTTTTTCAAAAATGTTTCTTCCACAATTAATTTATTTAAAATAAAATATACATATATATATATATATATATATATATATATATATATATATATATATATATATATATAATTAAAATACGTAAAAAAATAGATTTTTGTCTAAAATGACAAAATTATCAAAAATCGGGATAGATGAATCAGAATTTAATAAGACCAAAGAATAAATGTGGAATAGAGTAAATAATAAGAATAATTGTAAACACAAAGAACATTAACACGAAAGAACAATTTTAAAATAACCATTGTGATTTTTGTCTTTATAATCGTTAAAATATTACTTTTATCCTTCTGTACACATTTATTAATTTTTCATTCTAGCTACACTTTCTTCCAAAAAAAAAAAAAAAAAAAAAAAAACATGCTGCCGCAATCTATTTTCAAAGCAGCCATTAATTCGCATAAAAGTCGTCATTTTTTTTTTTTTTTTTTTTTTTTTTTTTTTTTTTGAAGCAAGTCACTATCCTTATTTTATTAACTTATGTATATCCTTTTAGTTACTATCTTTATATCCTTTTAATTTAGGACTTAATTAATCGGTGTTCAAAAAAATGTCTAAGAGCACACTAGCATTAGTTCATCGTAAAAAGCCAGAATCAGATATACAATTTCAGAGATCCAAGCGTTGCATCGTAATCAGATACATGATCTCTATTCAATAGATTCTGGATAAAATTGGACATCATACTCTATATCTACACGTAATCAATTTTTAACAAATTCAAGTTTTTGCTTATTTCTAACATTATATATATATATATATATATATATATATATATATATATATATATATATATATATATATATATATATATATATATATATATATATAGTCACAAAAATGCTTTATACAAATATTTCATTAATAAGATCTTCTATACATATTTTGAATATCCATACAAGGTAATATTTATCACTATAATAATAGACAATAAATTATTTATATGTGTATTTGTTTTTGTAAATATGTCATAATTATTTTGGTTTACTGCTACTTTATTATCAGAAGACGGTAGAGATTCCTGCATGGTGACTATGTGTAGAGATTATGTAAATGATGTTGGAGCCTGTAAAGTAGAGACTCTATTCAGAGACATTGATGCAAGTGCTCTAACCCCAATTTATTTATTTCATTAAAATGTTATCATAATCTGATAAAAAATGTTCGTATAATTAAATATTAAATAAATAAATATATTATTCATTGTCATATACTATTTCATGAAGTGTATTTATAATAGTATATTACTATTTTTTTTAAATGAGACATGAATATTGAAGACATGACAAAACAAGAACATGATTATGCTAAGTCAGTAAGAGACATGAACAAGACAGTCAAGACACGAATATATTTCAGTTAGTTGACAAGTAAAGTATGGGTTAATAGATAGCTTAACCCATACTTATTTGCACTGCGTGTGCCTCGGTCAAGTCTGTCGCACTACGCCAACTAATGAGATTATCACCGAGGAAGACACAATATGCCCCAACAGAACGATGATTATCACCGCCGCCTGGCCCAATCAAAATCAGAATAAGCCTTGAGCGAAATAGATGAACGGCGGGAGAAGAAGAGACCATCAAAGACAGTGTGCTTAAGATACCGAAGAATATGTTTAACAGCAACCCAGTGAGGTTCGGTAGGCGACTGCATATACTTACTAACCTGGTGGACCGCGAATGCAATATCAAGCTGAGTGAAACTGAGATACTGGAGACCGCCAACAATAGTGCGGTAAAGCGAAGGATCGGCGCAGGGAGGGTTGTCATCCAGGGTGAGACGGGTGGAGGCCGACATAGGTGTTTGATAAGGCTTGGCCTTGTCCAGAGAGGCACGCTGTAAAAGCTAGAAGATATACTTGCGCTGAGTGAGAAATAGCCCATCGGGAGGTAGGAATACCAAGAAAACAGGACAGAAGAACCAAGGTCCTTAAACGTAAAATGCCGACCAAGATAAGAGATAACCTACTCAACAAGAGAAGGACGACGAGCCAAGAATAATAACAATATCATCCACATAAATCGTAACATAGACACTAGCACCATCACGAGAATAAATATATAAGGATATGTCAGCTTTAGAACCGACAAACTCAAACTAAGTCAACACATCAGTGAAGCGAGAAAACCAAGGGCCTGAATAATATCCTTTAAAAACAATTCAATCAAAATCAAAAAATGATAAATGTAATAGCATAAAAAAATCATAGAAAATCCTACAAAAAAATCCTTAAAAAAAGGATAAATGTAAAATTTAGAAAATCCTACCAAAAAATTCCTTCAAAAAAAAAACAATACTAATTATTCAACCCAATACAAAACACTTTAAAAATCCTACTCGATAAATGTAATAGCATAAAAAAAAAATTAGAAAATCCTACCCAAAAAATCCTTCAAAAAAAATACTAATTATTCAACCCAATACTAAACACTCTAAAAATCCTACTCGACAAATGTATTAGCATTAATCTTAAATTATATTAGAATAATTTCCAACAAAATAAATACACGTTAAAAAACATAAATCATACTAGAATAATTATTCAACAAAATAAATACAGGTTAACAATTCTACTCAATTGTAATACTATTAATAAATTATGATAGTATTTCAACAAAGTAATCATTCATAAAATAAATGAATTACATTAAATCCATCCAATAAAAACCAATCAATTTTCTTAAAAAAATCTCAATCAATTAAAGGTTTAATTCAATAGAATTAATCATCAATCACTTGTTTCCCACATAAATGTTTCTCCCTCAGGTGTTTCTCAAAAAGTGTTTCTTCATAATTAATTAATTTAAAATAAAATATACATAATTAAAATACGTATAAAAAAATACATGCTGCCACAATGTTTTTTCAAGTGCAAATTAGTTATAAGGCCGTCGTTAGAGAATTAATGATCATTTAGGACACTCCGAAATCTTATTTAGTTATAAGGACATTCTAATTTCAAGTGGATAAAGAAGAAAAAGGAAGGAAGGAAAAAAAAAGATGAAGCGCTAGAAAAAAAAACGCTGGAAGAAAAGAAAAAAAAAACGCTGGAAGAAAAGAAAAAAAAACGCTGGGAAGAAAAAAAAAAAAAAAAAAAGATGAAGCGCTGGAGCCGATGTTTGTTTGTTTGTTTTTTTTTTTCTAAAGATGCAGTGACATTGATGTCTGAAGCAGTGACATTGATGATTTTAGCGAAGGACATTGATGTCTCAAGCGTGATGACATTGATGACTTATGCAGTGACATTGATGACTTACGCAGTGACATTGATGTCTCGATACAAGGACAATGATGACTTACGCGGTGACATTGATGTTTGATGCATGGACATTGATGTCGATGTAGGACATTGATGTCCGATGCAGATGACATTGATGAATGATGCAGGACATTAAGCTAAACAAGATCGTCAAATGATTCAAGATCGTGTTAAAGAATTGAGGGATTCCACAATGAATCAGGAGGGCACAAACAACGTGTGGCCATTACAAGAATCATAGTGAAGAGTCTTTGTAGTTTCACCCAACTTGTAATTCTATCCATATTAAAAGCTCCACATTTGGAGAAATGCAAAACAAGAGCAGAGTCGATCGATGCAATTGTTAGGTTTTATGCAGATGATATTGACGACTTACGCAAGTGACATTGACGACTTACGCAGTTGACATTGATGTCCGATGCGCAGGACATTGATGACTTTTGCAAGTGACATTGATGTCCAAGCAAAGTGACATTGATGATCAGATTTACAATTAGATAATTGATGCAATGATATTGATGTCACCGCATATACAACTTGATACACACATTTGATAACTTTGTAAAGTAACTTTATTTCTTTGTTATCTTTAAATATTTGATTGATGTTGGTTTATTTGATTAGTGTTGGTTTAAATTTTCGATAACTTTGTAAAATAACTGTATTTCTTTTGTTTTTTTTTTGGTTTAAATGCATATTTTTACAACCAAAGGTATGCATAAATTGTTACAATAACACGTCACTGCATAAATCGTTACAATAACACGCCGGTGCATAATTCGCTACAATAAGACATCACCGCATAGATCGCTACAATAAGAAGTCACTGCATAAATCGCTACAATGAGACGTCATTGCATAAATCGCTACAATGAGATGTCACTGATCAATGTTGTCAATGGATCGCGCGCCAATACATCATGGTAGCCAATGAATCGCGCGGTGAATGCATCGGGTGAGTTAATGGATCCGGTGGCCAATGCATCCGGTAGGTGGTCAATACATGACGGTGATCAATACGCCACGCCGATTTTTATGAAGAAAAAAATTGATTTTATAAAATTTATTCGGAAAAATATCAAATTTGATTTTAAAATAAAGAAGATTTAAAAATATGAATTTTAGTGAAAAATTATGATGATCCAAGTTTTAGATCAAAATATATGACATTTAGAAATATGGTGAATTATAAATAAAAATAATAAAAAAAGAAAAAAAAAACCCACGCACAGTATTTTTTTTGGTTTGTTATGTTTTTTTTTTATTATTATTACTTTGAAAGCTTTTTTTTTTCCTTCTTCCTCTTTATCCACTTGAAATTAGAATGTCCTTATAACTAAATAAGATTTCTGAGTGCCGTTCTACTACCCCTAATAAGTTGAAAATCATCCTTTTAAATAATTGGCCCATTTTTCAAAGCAGCCATTAATTCGCATAAAAGTTGTTACTATCCTTTTTTTTTTTGGTGGTTGAGCTAAAAGTCCAATTTTTAATAAAAAATAAATAAACATGACACACTTCTTTTCTTAGTTGTAATAAGGACAAATAAATTCAAGATGACACAAATACCTCACTCATGAACAGTATTTGCAACAAACACACCGATGGTTGATTTCGTTGTTGTTGTTGTTGTTGTTTTTTTTTGGTTATAAACACTCAGAATTTTTGATTATATCTCCGATCATCGAAAAATTTCCACCAAAATTCATTTTTTTCTCTTTACTTTGAACCCAAATACGTTACTCCTTCCGACGTAGATTTTGAAAACCGAAAAATATTTCCATTAACCGGGCGTTTTTTTATAAACGACCATAACTTTAGAACACCGATCATCAAAATTGTTTCACCAAAGTTCATATTTTTTTAATCTTCATTTTGAAACCTCATTTGATACCTTTCGACGTAGCATTTGAAAGCCGAATTTAATCGCGGCGTTTACACTAACATAGTATCGATTACACGATGATCGTGCTCATTTAAGGCTTAATTCAAGTGACTACTTCAAGGCACACATATATCGGCCCATTTAAGGCTCATTTAAGGCTTAATTCAAGGGACACAATATCATATCCGCTCATATAAGTCACACAATATGAGTAACAATATCATATAAGGCACACAAGATCAGGCTCATTTAAGGCTTAATTCAAGTGACTACTTCAAGGCACACATATCCGCTCATATAAGGCTCATTTAATGCTTAATTCAAGGGACACAATATCATATATGGCTCATATAAGGCTCATCTAAGGCACACAATATGAGTAACAATATCATATAAGGCACACAAGATCAATACACATTATCACCAAGCTAGATATATAGCTTTCCTATTGAATCAGAATCCATGTGACTGAATCGATCCAACAACTTGTTTCAAGATTCAGCTCCTTCATTCTTTTCTTCGATCAAACTTCAATTAATTAAACCGGCAAGTTTTATCGATTTAATTTGTCACCATCTTGACTCGCTAGAATTGTCGCTTTAATGTCGAATCTTGAATCCGAGGCATCATCAAAACGCCCCTGGAAGGACTACTACTATCCCCGATTCCATCACTACGAAAAACTCGGTGACTTCTTCAAATAGCTATCGTCTTTACTCAAGAATTCGGGATGGCTTCATAGCATCTTTATCACTATAAATGTAAGATGTCATTGTTTTGTTGATTGACATTACACCGTAATTTATACTAGAAGATGCAGAGGTATACAAAGACGCATCAAAACCTCTAGAATAACTTGTGAAAGGCGATGGCTCATTACCATAAACCATATCGATGAGCCCGATTAATCGTGAGCATTGAGAATCTCTACGAACCAAATCGCCGAACACGCTGTGGACATTTTCAAGATCCAACAATTTTAATGCCTCTCTTTTTGCTCGTTGCTCGATGATAAGATAAACCCAAATCCGTTGCATCTCTTGCAATATCTTGAACAACTCATCAGGAACATCTCTACCTTTAATTTGATCAGAAATGGCTTCAATACGAGTCGAATCCAGTGATGCCAAATAGCAGCATTCCAATCGCATAGAAAAGTTTAACAGAATTATTAAGAGGGATACAATAATCATTAAAAGACGATAAAACTCTTTTCGTTTCACCCAGGAATGGACCAAAAGAAGTAAACACATTACATTTGGTCCTCGATAAAGTTTACAGCAAGTTCCCAATAGTGTGCAACACCTGCATCAGAAAATACTTTTCGAGCAGCAGCTTCGGTTCGGCATTATTGAACTGAGAATCGATTAAAGCTCGGTTTAGCAACGTTGCCTTGCCATACCATAAGGCATTTGTTAACAGGAGCATCGTGAGCATTGTCATCTTCTTCGTCTTCACCTTCTTCCTTTTCTGATGATGCTTGCCCCAATCTATGCGTCTCAAAGATCAAATAGGGGTATATTAAATGCTGGTGGAATTTATTTGTCCTTAATGCAACTTAAAACCGAAAATTTGGATTAGCACTTAATTGGGGAAAAGTAGACTATAAACTTTTTTTCCCTTTTTTTTGAAGCAAGTCACTATCTTTTTTTATTGAAAAAGTTTTTGTGACTTTTGGTTACATTCAAGTTTCAAGGACGAAACTCCTCTTAAGCGGGAGGAATGTAACATCCCAACTTCTCAGAAAGGGTAAAGTAGTAATTGAATATGACCTAATTATTATTTATCCTATTTAATTAATTAAAAAGAATTTAATTGAGGGATTTAGTTATTGTTTAAAATGGATTTAATTAATAACTATAAAAGGAAATAATCCCCCTAATCTCCTCATAGCAATTCATGGCAAGTTCTGGAAAAAAAAAAGAGGAGAATGACGCAGGCTTCAACGCAAGATGCCTGGAACGTAGTCTTCAACCATGTGGCCAATCCGTTCATCGTTTCAAGATGTCTTAGTAGAGAAAAGTGATCACCACGACGTAACGCAACTTTGGAAAACAATATCTCTTAATTTCGTAAGTTTTCAGTTTAGTCTTAGTTTTTGGTGTTCGTCGGGTTTGATTCTTCAAAAATTCATATCTTTCAATCCGTAGATCTGTTTCAACCGTTTTCAGGTCAGAGTAGAGTAACAGAATCGTCCTGAAGAGAGCGTCGATTCAACACCAGAAAGTTGGAGTTTTTCCTAAGGTATGTTTCAAGACCTAGATGCGGTTATGGACGTTTTTGGTGAATCTAAACTCTTCATTTCGTAGTCTTTTTATGTTTAGAAGCGTGTTGGATTGATCACATAGGTTTTCTACAGAGAAGATCAAGTTTCTTGCAGTTTTTCTGAGAGTTTGAGTTGGAATTGCTTGCTTATACGGTAAGAGACTCTTCCTACAAATTAATTATGGTTTAGAGAGGTTAGATCGTGATTTTGATTCGTTTTGTAAGAGAGTTTTCATATTGAATAATTGATGGTTTATGATGTTAAGTTGAAATAAAAGGTGTTCCAAACGTTTCGATTGAATAAAAATATGTGTATGTGCCGGACATACACAACTTGTCACTATCCTTATTTTATTAATTTATCTATATCCTTTTAGTTACTTTCTTTATATCCTTTTTAATTTAGGACTTAATTAATCGGTGTTTACAAAAAAAATGTCTAACCCCAATTTATTTATTTCATTAAAATGTTATCATAATCTGATAAAAGATGTTAGTATAATTAAATATTAAATAACTAAATATATATATTATTCATTGTATTTAAGTGGAAGAAACATTTTTATGATATAAAGTATAAACATTAGCTTGAGTTAATCGTTATAGGTCAAAACAAGCATTATTAACCTAAATTGTTATTTGATCAATTATAGTCTAATAGCACACAAGACCTAAGTTCTGAAGCGTTACTTGTGGTATCAGAACATGTTACTCAATGGAACCAAGTGTCACAACATTAAAGATGTTGAATGTCATCTCTGGAATCGATCATCTGACAAGGATGTTGATTCCTTAATAGGGGAGAATGTAATATCTGCATAAAAAAAATAGGAGAAACATTACCACAATATAAGACTAAGACATGTTGAACTTGGTTTATTGGGTCAACAATTAAGGCTTATAATGAATCTACGTAGCTATTAGATTCATTATGGCTCAAGTAGTGTGGTTAAACACAAGTTATGTAATGTTACATTTAATCATTTTAAATAACAATTAGTGTATTCAAAAAATAAATATCAATTAGTTAATTCATTATGTAAACATCGGTCTTTTTATCCTCGTCTTAATATAGATAAAATATTACCAAGCTAAAGATAACAATGTGAAAAAGTAAATTTTATCGTACCGTTTGATAAATGTTTTGATAAAAATACTAATTAATATTGACATAATATGAAATAAGTGTTGTAGTTTAATTTATTAACATCATTGAATCATATATTTATAAATTCAATAGGTGGCTTCTATTGAACAATGGAACCCTAAAATACCAATAGTCTTTACAAAGCCCGGCTCAAATTCTAAAATATATAATGATCATTATTCGTCCTTATACAAATTTAAATGCAATTTGTCATACTCATATAATATAATATAATATTTATGCAAAAATTAGCATAAGTCTATTATATAATGTTGCCTAGCTATAGTTACTATATAATTACAAGAATATTCTTATGCAACTTGAAATTGAATTTTTTTTGGGGGGAACTTGAAATAGATCGAATTTCGGTCTTGTATCGTGTTTCTTTTACTATATTAATGAAATTCAATAGTAGATCCAAAAACCATTTTTTTGACAAGATATATTGATTCTTCTTTGACTAGAAATAAAACGCATGCAATGTTTATGTACCATGAGTGACAATAATAAAAATACATTCTTTTATCTTGATGTAATATGAAATCGATAATGTCCCATCATATTGCTTATTATTTATGAATTAATTTTTTTTCGAGAAATTGCAATTAATTAAACCATGTATTAGCAAATTCATTTTTCTATAAATAGTGTAGTGTATTCATTGTTTTTAATAGTAAAATTATTTCAGACTAATAATAAATGATTGAAAATTTTACGAAGGTACAAATATAATCCGCTATAACAAAATTAAAATCCTCAATGTCTGTGGTTAATCAGTCCAGCCAACAATAATTGTTTTAGATTAATATTCAAAAGGACCAGTGTTACACTTATTTGGACAATCAGGACATAATAACAAAATCATGGGTTTTAAGGACAAAATTATTGTGTAGTTCTGATAATACCCTTGTAGTTATTTCTCATTTAGATAAAATAAATTCTATGGAGACTGAGATCTCCTTGCCTGCTTTGTCTGGATAAGATTTACATTTTCTCAATAGACAAATCTCTAAAAAGTAAATTAAAGATGCCATCTTTTATATGGGTGATTATAGGGCCAGGGGCCCTGAGGGAATCCATGCAGTCTTCTTGAAGAAATGTTGGTCTATCACCGGTAAGTCAATCATAGAGTTTGTCACTAAGGCTTTTGAAATTGGTCACTTTGATTCCAGGCTCAACCAGACCCTTGTTTCTTTGATACCTAAAACAAACCTCCTGAATTTGTTGCTCAATTCAGGCCTATTGCCATGACCAATGTATGTGTAAAAATCATATCAAAGTTATTGCTAATAGACTACAAGATGTTTGGAAACTGGTCTCTCAGACTCAAACAACTTTTGTACCTGGCAAAGGTAGTACTGGAATATTATTCTAGCTCAAGAAGTGCTCCTTCAATTCAAGAGAAATAAAGGAAAAACTGGTGAAATGATATTGAAAATAGACCTATAGAAAGCCTATGACAGGGTCGATTGAAAGTTTCCTGAGAGGATTCTGACTATCTCAGGCCTTGTCCACAAGATTGTCCATCTCATTTTGTTGACCCTGATATCCTCCCAACTTTTTATCTTATAGAGGTCCTTAGCCAACACATTGATAAGGCTATTCAAGATGGAATCTGGAAACCCTTAAAGATTGGAGGACAGGACACCTCAGTTTTCAGAAGTCTTTTTGCAGATGATTTGGTTCTTCTTGGATAGGCCACCACTATTCAAGCTAATACTATCAGACAAGTGCTTGTAAGATTTTGTGCTATCTCTGGATAAAAATTTAGCACTAACAAGTCCAAGTTTCATTCATTTATAAAGTATGAATGAAGATGTAGTGACACATGATTTGCTTTTCGTAATGTTTCACTTAATATGAAACAACACATGTTTTGGTCATCAAATAGTGTCAATGAAGATACATTGACAAGCAATTATTGTCCTTGAATCAAATGTTCATATGTTTAGCGATTGCAAGTGCATGTTCACATGTCATTATTCAACTTCATTATTCTTGCATCACGATGAATATATGAAGAAAAATTCGATTTCCATAAATTACGTTGGAAAAATGTTAAATAGGATATCAAAATAAAGAAGACCAAAAAAATCAATTATGGTGAAAGAATTATGATGATCAGATTCCAGATCAAAAGATATAATCGTTTGAAATATTGGGCAGAAAGAATAAATGACCTTCAGTTTTTTTCCTTCTTCTGGAAAAAAAGTATTTTGGTACAGTTCTATTATTTTTTTTGTCTTTTTATAAACCATTTAAACTTAAAGTTTTCCTAATTGTGCATTTTTATAGTTATTGTGCCCTTTCGTCCAATCTCTTTAAATAAATAAAAACTATTTCCTCGTAGAATATGATGAAAATACAAACATCTATGAACTTAAAACCCTCCTCAATCTTTCCTTCTCTAAAAAGAGATTCATCAATAACCTTGACCATTAGTTAGGCTTCTTTTTTAGATCGTAAGATCTACTTTGTCACACCACATTAGACTGTCATATGTTTATTTAGGGGCAAACATTTATTTGCACCACAGTGACTCTACCAGTGCGTCACACTACCTATGTATCATAAGAGAATTATCACAGTAGAGTATCAGATTCACTTCCCGGATAAATCTATCTTGATTATTTCGGATAATGTGTAAAGATTTATCAGATAGCTAAGGCAAAGTAATTGTCTAAACATTAAATTTTTAGTAATTGAAAATGCTTATTATCTTTCAAATAATGATTAATATAAAAAGTGTATTATGATTTAACATGTATTAAAAAAAATCACCAACTTAAAAGGTAAATAAAAATACGAGATCGTATTGTAACAATTATAAAAATAAACATATTTTTATTTTATAAATTAACACATACTTAACAACAAATTTAATATTTGACTATATAGTTTTTTATCAGATCAAACTATACGGTGAATATTTTAATTTAAAATTTTGATTATAAAAAAATTGTCGACTATTACATTACTCAACATTTCCGAGACATTACATTACTCATAATTATTCTTTCTTGTTTTTGACATATTATTCATTCTCAAACATATATAGTTTCTTCATCATTATGTAACATAATCCAAAATTATACAAAGATTAATTTATGATCTTTCATTCTCATGTAATAATAATTCTTTCCAAAATACACATAAACTTAATCAAATTGAAGAAAATTTTTGTTAAGTAGACATGAAATATGGACATGATAGAAATGCAGGTTAAAACGAGTCGATTGATGAGCATGAAGAGCAAGATAAGAACGAAGTCATGAAGTTTGGTCCGTTTCAAAAGTTTCCTCTTTTGGGACAGGCGATGTTGTAATAAATGTCAGTAGTTATTTATGTTTTAGTTTGATAGCAGTTGTAACCGGTTGAGTTTGTTAATGGAAAGTTTTAAGTGTCAGTTTTCTGAGTGTCCTGATTGTTTTATTTTCTTCCATGTTTCGTTATGACATGAGGCTTACGTGGGATTTAGGGTTTCCTTTAAATGTCATGTGTCGAACGTTCCGTTTCTGGGTAAGTACTCGGTATCCGGTACGGGGCGTTACAAATTTATAATCTCCATTCTCATGTAATAATAATTCTTTCCAAAATACACATAAACTTAATCAATTGAAGCAAAGTTTTGTTATATTTATCCGGCTGACAATAAACATGTTATAAACTAAATACAAGAAATTATGAAATAAGAATTACTTTATAAAAGAATGATAAATGTATCAACAATTTCTTCTCTTTTTTTTTTTTTTTTTTTTTGAGGAAAATTGCATCCACAATTTCAAATTAGAAACAAAATGCAATATCATTTTGTAATTAATATTATTTAGCTTATTTATAATTAATATATTAATACATACTAGATAGTATTATTAGGTAAAATTAGTTTTTATCGTCAATTTTTCAATTTTAATTTAAATGTAACACGTGTAACGCACGTGTTTTTTTTTTTTTGCTAATGCTATCAAAAGTTTGACTTTAAAGGTGAAGAACTTAATGTTTAAAGATTAGTGAAAAGTAGTGTCTTTGGCACAATACACGAATATCTGAGTATTCTATCCTTAATATCCAATCTAGAAATTATTGGATTTGGACACCATTTGTCTGCAAAGACACAAAAAAACAAACCTCATTAATACATATACTAAAAGAGCCAGAGAGCCAGTGAAATCTCACTTTCAGAAACTTGCATCTTCTTGAAGTTGCAAAAGTTTGTTAGTAGATTTCCAGATAACAGTTGACACGTAGAAGAATTTGGTGTTCCAATATATATCCAACTTGGAGCCATATATTGCACTTCAACTTTTAGTCAAAGCATCCTTTCAACATGAATAATAAATGGACCTCCGCATGATCTAGGATCACATATTCCACAAAGATGATTGATACTACATTGACGATTATCTGAATGTCATACAATCACCTTAAGCCTCTGTAATTCCTTGAGATCATAAAGGATCTTAGATAAAGCAAGAGCAGTCACACATTCCATACGAACCCCCAGCCTACAAATCCGCGGCAAGCATTTTCTCAAGGTGTATCATTGCCTCGTCACGTTTGCCTCTCCTTAGAGATTCTTGAAACATTACTATGTATGAGGCAGCATTTGGTTCACAGCCGTTACTTTTGAAATCGGAAAGAAACTCCTCAGCCTCCTCTAGCAAACCCAGTGCACAAAACCCTTTTATCATGGCCAAGCATGTGACACCATCAGGATGTAATCCTTTAGCAGGAAGACTACTGAAAACAGCTTGAGCTTTAGCTAGATTCCTACTTTTGGAGAGTGCATCAATGACAATGTTATACATAGATAAGTGAAGATGAACTCCAGTAGTTTCTATCGTCTGTAAAAGCTGCAGCGCATCGTCAACACGTCCATTTTTTGACAAACCATCCAGTAAAACAAAATAAGTGTACATGTCAGGAGCAAAACCAGCTTCTAGCATCTGATTGTAAATTTTCTCAGCAGACACAAAGTCATGAGCAGAAAAGAAACCTTGCAATATACAAGTACAGGTTTTAATATTAGGAGATAAGCCTTTCTGCGACATTTCTTGAAAAAGATTCATTACCTCCCTTATTCTCTTTTTCTTACAGTATCCGTTGATGATTATATTATAGCTAATCACATCTGGAGCATCACCCAGAGACACGATGGAATTGAAAATCTCTCTTACTTTGTCTATTTGACCTTGTAACACATACCCATCCATCAACGCGTTAAAGGTGACAATATTTGGACTGATACCTTGATGTGTCATGGTCTTGACTAAATCTTTTGCCTCTTCTATCCTTCCGTCCTTGCAAAAGGCATCAACCATTGAGGTGTATGTAACAACATCCGGATTGACACCTTTATGCATCATGGTCTTGACTAAATCTTTTGCCTCTTCTATCCTCCCATTCCTGCCGAAGGCATCAACAAGTGCATTATATGTAAAAACATATGGAGAAATTTTGACTAAAAGTTGAAGTGCAATATATGCAAATAGAAACAAAATGCAAATAAAATGCCCAAGCTTGAACCCAAAAAAAAAAGAAAAAAGAAAAACCTTGACTTGTTGAGATATTAGGAATGCTCACAGAGCTATATTTTCTACAGCTATTTCTAACTAGAAATCAAATTCGACCTCCCCAAAGTAGCTATTTCTAGCTAGACCTCAAATTTGAGCACCCCAAAGTTTTGAATGTAAGAAAATACAAGCATCCAAAAAACAAGCATAAAATGAGCTATCTTAAAGCTCAGACCATTCTACGTCTACCTGTTCAAATTAGCCCCTTTATCAAAACTCTGCATAAATACAGATGAAGGACGCACAATATCAAAAAATCAGGTAGAAAATGTAGGAGCATGAAATCAATCACAGTTAATGAATTTTATACCGATTAGGGATGTCTATCGAACTGATTGTGCGGCAACAAAAGGGGAATTTCTTGTGTCTATAGATCTTGTGTACTTGGCTGGAAAGAACGAATTTCTCTGCAATCAACCTAGTAAAAGAAATTTTGAAGAAAACAACATGATTTTGCACAAAAAGAAGAGAAGAATTGGCAGAAATTTTTGGGGGAAATTTTTGGCGGAAAAAAGAGTAGAATTGGCGGATTTTTGGGTGTTGGGGGAGAGGGGGGGTCATCTATGTGCTCGTCTTTTTTACGAGAGGCGAATGGATGAGTTTTTTATTGAGCCATGGAAATAAAGGCCATCACCGGTGTTTTTTATTTAAGCCCATCTATTTTTTTGGATAGAGTATAAGTTGGGTGGGAAAAAAGAGCTACTACAGTTACTCTAAAAACCCTAGCAGAACAGACGAGTCGAGCACTGGGTACTCGGAAACCATCATCGCATTGTGTTTCATTTTGCCATCACCAATTCACCATGCGAAACCACTATGAGGACTTCCACTTCCACTTCCACTTCCACAGCAGCTTGGGTTGGTATTCTTGGAATCGGAAGTATAACTTTGAGAGAAAGTTGCAAATGATTTTATTTCCGCCTCTTGATCGTAAATGAGTCAAATCTTCTTCGTGAACACTTCAGAGTTTGGATCGACATTTTGTTCAAAACGGTTTAAAACTTGAATAAGTTCGATTCGAATACTAAATGAGTCACTCTAAAACATTTATTATTCTTGAATCAATCGGTCACGAGCATGGAATCAAAGTGGTTGTATTGGAGGTGATTTTAGACAAGTACTCCATGTTGTACCAAAAGGCACAATACTACAGACAATAGAGACAAGTTTGGTGAAGTCATACTTGTGGCCAATAATAGAAAAACTATCACTAATAAAATATCAGAGCAGAAGGAGATATGCAATTCAATGAGTTCATATAAAGGGTGATCCGTGGAGAAGAACAAACAAGTTTCGAAGGGAAGATACAATTACCTAAAGAAATGATCATAGAATATGATGAAAATAATGATAACGATTCAGAAAATCATTTCATAAATTGTATATTCCCTCTTTTAGAAGACAAGACATAGTTAGTATATTACATTACAAATCGGCTAATACTAACGGAGACAAATAAACTAAATGAAAATTTGATGTTAATCTTTCTGGGAGAGGAGTATTGTTTCACTAGCTTTGACAAGGCTACCCATAACTCTAACGACTATTATCAAAAAGAATTCCTCAATTCTTTAACGCCAAATAGTTTGTCTCCTCACAAATTAGTTTTGAAAAATAATTCATCTATAATGTTGTTGAGGAACTTAGACCCAACAGAAAGGATTATGCAATGGTACAATGACGGTGTGTAAAGAAGCGCAACAAAAATGTCATTAATGCAAAAATCACTATTGGACAACATTGCAGAAAGCAATTTTAAATCCCATGTATTCCACTTTGTCAATCAAAAAAAAAAGAATGATACCTATTTAATTTTACAAGAAAACAATTTCCTATTCGTCAATGTTTTGCAATGACGATTAATAAAGCACAAGGTCAAATAATACCATCGTAAGAGTATACTTGCCACAACCGGTGTTCTCTTATGGACAATTATATGTCGCACTATCTAGAGGAACTTCAATGTCAACAACTAAGGTCCTGGTTAAACACAAAGATGAAGTAAGCAACACTTAGGATTAAAAAGAATATTAGGATAAACAATCGAAAAATAAGATAACCGCATAAAGATTAACAATCATATGATTTAATTTAATTATTACGCTATAACTAACACTCAATATATACAACAATAAATGTATACATTAAATATATACCACGTTCATTTTACTAGTAACCATAAAGATAGCAACTAGAAAATCTCATTCTGAATTCATACCAATAAAGATACTTTGGCTGGCATCAATCACCATACTGATCAAAAGCTCTCTCTCCTCTGCTGAGGTGTTCATCAAATTAAAATTCATGCTTCTTAGTTCATAAAAATACAACTTTTTTTGTTTTGGAATAAATTAACATCAATTTTGTTTCTTCACAAACAAACCTTCTTCAGAGTGTTTCCTTCTAACCAGCCCCTGCAAGTAATCCCTTGCTAAATCCTTAATTTTTTGTCATTGTTGTTTTTTTTTTTACTTCTTCGTATGAAGTCTTGTGCAGTCCATAGATGGATCTATCAGATTGGAAAGAATAATTGTCTTATCCTCTTCAAATGCACTGAAAGGCTTCAAATAATCGGGCAAGTATCGATAACTCAGGTCAATAATGTTTGTGGTGTTACCGCGGGCAACAAGAATTGAATTAAGATTTGCAGCAACTTGCTTCCACCGATCTAGATTCATCACTAATTGGGTGGAAAGAAGTCCTGAAATGAAATAAAAACGTTTGCATGGGGGAGTCCTTTAGAGTACTTGATGGCAATATCCCAATCGGAATTCACAGAACTGTAAAGTGCAGCTTCAATTCCACCCTCAAACACCTTTCTTTCCAACAATTCCTGACTCTGTGTATCGGAAAGGGAATCAAGAGAGCCATGTCTGTTTGATCTCGTCAATGAGGTCAGAAATCCATAATCTTTTAGCCCAGGTGGTACTGTCCCCAATCACAAATGATTCGGCAAAGTCATTCATATCCATGGTTATACTCTTACTACTTCTGTTATGAACCAGCTTAGAAACAAGTGGAATTACCTTTTTCACCAGTTCATCACCACACACCACTAATTCTTTAACCTCTGAATCCTGCTTTGTTGAAACTGCTAATAATACGATTCTGAGGAGCTTAAAGGGAACAATTACTTCGACGTAATGGTTAATACGATTCTGAGGAGCTTAAACCCATTCCTAGGCGCCAACTCCCCATTTCTTTTAACCTTTCTTCTGGCATGTCCATGCTAGATATGTGAATCAGAACTGATACCTCGGTTGGTTGCCACAGCTCCAGTATCTAGCAAGAACAGTATCTGATCCACATTGTTGTCGGACAAATTCTTCACAAGTTCCACTAGAAATCCCAACTTATCACACAAATTTACATGTTGGCCTTCCACCTGAAAGCTCTTTTTCAGAGTTAAGCAGTTCTAGTGCGCGCTAATACATGTGCCTGAATGAGCTTTGTAGTTCCAATCAACTTCAAGAAGGCAACATCTATTTCTTTGCAATCATCCTCTTCATTTTGATGCTCATTGAGCAATTCGAAGAAAGATAACGCGGTAAAGCTTCGATGAGTAGTACTTCATCCTCTAGGTATCCCGTCTTCCATAAAAGTAGGACGTTCTCTCAGGAATATCAAACCATCTTCAAGCTCTTTCAGTAGTGACATCGTAAAAATGATAAAATTAGATTCATGGAACAATATCTTAATTAACATTACCTCTACTCCGGAATAATGCAGACTTGTATTCAGCATTGAAAGTTGAAACTTCACTTGCCTAATCACTTCTGATGATGAATCCAGAAAACTGAAAACACAAATAAATCCAAGAGAAGCTGCACCCCAAAGGAAAAGAAGCCATGTATCTGAAGATAGATCTTCGAGAAAAGAAGCAAGAAACGTTAGGTGCTCAAGAAGGAGTTGGGATTCCTTTTGGGCAATTTGAAAACATCAAGAATGATAAGTAAGCTGCAAGGTTTATCAACATTATCTCCCCCTTGCACCAAAGCAAAAAAGAAAATCCTCTACCTTGCAAGTATAGTCTAGAATATAATTCAAAAGTGATCCCATTCCTTCATTATCAGCCAACAACAGAACAAAAGCCCTTAGGAATCTCATATTAGCCAGAGAAGCATGGAGTAGTTGCTTCTCATCATCATCCAAATCATCCCTGTTTCTCAACATGCCAATAGCGATACAACATATATTGGTAGGTAATGAATTGAACCAAGTTTTTACGGGAAACATAGTCCGGAGGAGACTCGGGTTTTGCATTCGATCAGCAATACAGAATAGTTTTAAACCAATTGTTCCTTCCAAACCAACAATTTATCTTCCGAAACTGAAACCCAATTATTATTATTATTATTATTATTATTATTATTATTAGGATGAAGATGATAGTCATCTTCAGTTGAGAGCAATAAATAGCACCGCAATCTTCGATTTTCAGTACCCCTGAGCTGCTGAGGGATCTAGTTGCTGAGGACTCATCCTCCACCAGCTAAGAGTTCTCATGGTGAAGAAATAGTTACTGTAAAACCGAAGGTCCAGTTGAAGAAGAAAAGGTGGAGGCCGCTAAAGTTGTTGGGGCCGATCTGCGTGTGCGGCTTAGTGCCTCTGAGGCTGAGAATGTTGAACTGAAGAAGCAGCTTGCTGAGGCAAAGAAGATGCAGGTCGTGGCCCGGGCGAATTCCGAGCGTCTTTAGGCACTTACTCACGAGCTCTCAGAGAAGGACAGAGAAGTTGATCGATCTTTGAGAGAGGTGCAGAAGATGTGGATGTATTTTGCTCGAAATTATTGTGTATATCGAGTCCGATCTATTTTGAGTCCGACGTAGTAGTATCCGGCCCCCTTGTTTTGGATGAGATTCGGAGATGTAAACTTGCGGGCGTATCTGAAATAACTGTCCGACTGTGTGTTTAAAAATTTTCCAGAGTATAGCCCCCTTTTTAAATAAAGTTTGAGATCAACCTGAGACCTTTGTTGAAAATTACGTCGAAAATAACGTCGACATAGATAGCGAGCATGCTTCAAGGATATGATAACATATACTAAAGATAAATGTAAAATCAGGCTTTTATTAAGTTCACCTCACCTTGTTAGGTGAGTGAAAGTTACAAGTAAGAAAGCTTAACCACTCACGTTGTAAACGAGAGGATAGCCATAACCCTAGCCGATTATTACATGTAATACCTTTTGAGGTTGTCTGCATGCCATGGTCTGTTAAGCTCAGAGCCTTGTTGATTCTTAAGAATGTAAGTCCCTTTTTTATCTCCCTTGCGACCTGATATGGACCCTCCCATTTCGCCGTAAGCTTGCCCCTATCGGCCTAAAGAGCAGTGGCCTTCTTGTTTCGAAGAACGAAATCGTCGACCTTGAAGGAGTGGTCGTGGATTCGTTTGTCGTGATGTCTCTTAGCGATTTGCTTATAGTTCACGAGCCGACGGTACGTTGCTAACCTTTTTTCCTCTGCTAGATCGAGGTCGGTCTGTCTGTTGAGTAGATTATCCGTAGGATCATATTTAGCGACTATGATACTTGGAAGCGCCATTTCGATATGAGTCATGGCCTCCGATCCGTAAGTTAGAGCGAATGGCGTTTCTCCAGTGGGTGTTTTGATTGTGGTGCGGAGTGCCCATAATATGGTGGGCAGCTTATCGACCCAGCCGCCTGCATTTGCTTTCTCACTTACACTCTTTTTAAGCATCTTGATTATTTGTTTATTGCCGGCCTCGGCTTGGCCATTACCCTGGGGATAAGCTACGGATGATTGCCAGTGTGACGCTACAGAAATCTGAGAATTCATCCTTGAAATGTGGACCGTGATCAGTCACCACTGCCTGTGCGATGCCGAAACGAGACCATATATGATCGTGTAAAAAATAAACCGCATCATTTGCTCCTATCTTGACAAAAGGTTTGGCCTCGATCCATTTAAGTAAAATAATCCACGAATACTATGGTAACTTTACATCCACCCCTTCCCATGGGGAAGGGTCCGATGAGGTCGAGTCCCCATATGTCGAAAGGCCAGGGTGTGATCACAATGCTTTGCTCTACAGATGGTAGTCTCGGGATGTCCGCATGTTTCTGGCATTCCGGACATTCTCTAACCAATGTCTCCGAGTCCTTTAGGATCGATGGCCAGTAGCACCCCGTTGTTATAACCTTTTGGGCTAAAGAGAGACTAGCGGGATGGCCCCCACACACTCCTTGATGAAGCTCTATAAGGATTTTTTTCATTTTCTTCTTTTCGGACACACCTCAATAAAGGCTTAGAGGCAGATCTCCTGTAAAGGACTCCGTCGTTTATGACGTACCTGGCTGCTCTTCTTCTGAGGGCGCGGGCTTTATCTACGTCCGTAGGCAAGGTGCCCGATTCTACATAAGCTTGAATTTTGTAAATCCAACATGGAATCGGCGTTGGTGCATCGATTTCCATGATTTTTGTTATTTCAACTATAGGGACAGCAAGATATTGTTGGATCGATAATGGCGCAAATAAACACTCTAAGGGGGAAGGGGGAAGGGGGGGGGGGGGGGGGGTGAATAGAGTGTTAACCGATTTATAAACTCTTTTCGATAATTCAACACTAGCACTAAACAACTAAGACGGAAGCTAACTTAGTCGGTTATTCGGTTGTGTTATAAAACCTTAGTAATCAAAATAATTAATTAATTTATTGATCTAGACAAGTTATAGCACAAAATAAATATGTTAATAAGTCAACTAGCAATTCAATATTGTTGCAAGACAAAGCAGGTTGAATTAATCAAAAAGTAGATTTATCAAAACTTGAGTTAATATTATTTGATCAAGTCAAGAGCAAATTATTAATGGATTCAAACAACTAATAAGAAAGGTGCACCTAAAATCAACTACACGTTGATCAGCAAGAAACTCAACCTTAGTGATGATTATCAGGAAAGTGTCCCTAAAGATTTATACACACAGATGTAGCAGATGAACAAAGCAGATCTTAATTTCAGTCAAGATGTATATAACACAGAACTGAAATTGATTAAGCAAACCGAAGCTTTAAGTTGCAAAACAAGATTGCAGTCTAAAGGGTTGGGTTACACGACGACTATTAACTGAATGTTAACACACTAATGAATCAACTAATACAACATAAATTGAATGAGTTCATCATCCAGATTATAAATGCAAGCCAGCAGTGGCTATTACTGGTTCAACAAACCGAAAACTGATCTATTACAAACTGATGCAGCAGTACAATACACAGAACATCAAATTACAAAAATATTCAGCAAAAGAAACAAAAACTGAACTTATCAGTCAAACAGATAGGAAAGATAATCTAGTCCAAAGGATAAGATTATCAACCCTACAGTTTTTACAAGACTGAATACACAGTTCAGCAGCCTATAACTGAGCCTAGCTATTACAGGTTGTTCTGTAACACAAATTCAGCTAGAACGAATTTTGGTCATTTTCATTCCATAAAAAATTGGATGGAAAGGTTAGATGAAATGAAATTTAAAACATAATCTAGCGACTACCGTCCACCCCATTACCTACCTCCCGCACCACGTGCCTACCCCACCGAAACCAACCACCTCACCCCCACATGTCACCGCCGCTGCCTACATATCACCACCATTCTCACAACCAACCACCATCCCCCATCACAACCCAACCCGCCATAATCCGCCCACCACGACCACCACGTACCATTACCAACCATTTAACCACTACCCCCTACTACCACCCACCTTACCACCATCTTCCACATTTTCACACATAACCTACCCCACCACCACCCTCTGCCACTATCCTCCACCACAACCAACTCCATCACCACCAATATTTACTCGTTCGCCACCACCCACCTCACATTCAACCATCACTACACACCACACCACACTACAACCATCACCGCCACCACCACCACCACCATTGCACACCTCACAACATCACCGCCACCACCATCTTTGCACACCCCACCCCTACCTGCCAAATTCATCAACACGCACCACCATCACACACCGTGTCAATCGCCGCATCCTATATAATCTCATACATTTCATTCCATTGTTTGCTAAACGTAGGAATGGAATTTTCCATTCCATCAACTTCATTCCAACAATCCAAATGGACCATTACCGTAAAAAAAGAATACTTAACTTGAATTAATTAATAAAATGACAAATTTTATGCGTGTTAGGTGTAGTGCCCGAAAGACAATTATATAATTGTTTTAGGACAGAATTAATAATTCATCTTATTATATGCATGTATGCTTATAATTAAGACACTACTGAAAACCCTAAGTACCTCGTTTATGTAATCACATAACTCAGTGTATGGCTATACACAAGAGGATTGAGTTAGTGATATGTACTTAAAATTAACTTAGTCCGTAGTGTTCATTAATCTGAGTACGGGTCTCATGATTAATTTGCTAATAATGCGCCCAGAACACTTTAGGTGTGACAGTCTTATCCGGAGTGTCGGTAATAGAGTACCTAGTGGGGCATTTATATATGATGATAATCATATAGGGCTGGACCGATTTGATTTGAGTTCTCGATATAATTCCGTAATCGAGAAGTCTTATCAAATCACAAGATGATCATATATGGATTAATCTTAATCCTGAGGTGATCACATACGACTGCTTAGACTAGGGTAGAGTTTGATGTGTTAGTAAGGATCACTTCGCAGTATGTGGTCCAACACTTCTCGTTGGGCTCTATGCGGGATGAGTGAGTAGTACGTGCTATCACAGATATGGAATCCATTCATTCCTCGGGAAGTAGAGTAGAGACAGATTCCTTATTTGTTGACCAGAAAGCGATCGATGGGCCGATTCATATCATGTTAGTTATGAACTAATTGATCACTAGGGGTTAATGGTAAATAAGGATAATATGTTTCGAGAAGGGTTTACGGAGATATCTCGAATCGAAGTGAACAGTCTATGGAGGATTTATCCGTATGTAATGATTATATCAGTGGACGCTTATCAACTCATAGTTGAGTATAAGTTATCTGTATTCATGAGTTGATTTCGGGTTTATGGTGGTGTAATCCCGGAATTAATAGATTGAATATTATTATTCGGTCGGCGAATAATTTTATTTAATTTATTGTAAATTTCACGAATATGGGCCCATTGGCCCCCGACGCGCTCCTAACATAAAGATATGTTTTCTCGTCGTTTCACATCAATTGTAATTAAATAGTGTTGGATTGGACTATTTAATTGATATGTAGATTAATTGTTTAGTTGGACTAGATAATTAAATAAATGGGAAAAAAAATTCGTGGACTCGGCCCAATGTGTCAAAAATGCGTGTGGACCTTAATTAAACTAAGGGGGCGTATATTGTTGTTAATTAATTGTCAAGGAATTAGTTTTCTTGGATAATTATTTAACATGTGATTAAATTATTTATGTGTTAAATAATTTAAGGAAAAGAAAATCTTTTGTATATCCTAAATTAATTTAGGAATATTTTAGATTTATCTTTTTTTAAGGAAAATGATTATTGTAATTGATTTTGTATTAATTATTTAATCCTTGGGGCTTAAGTTTTACTCTCCTATATAAAGAGAGTTCTCCCAAGCCTTATTGACACACTTATTTTTCGAAATAATTGGGAATATTATAGCTTAGAGATTTCGGCTATAATACTAGGGTTTCGAGTTGGGATAATCCTCAGGATTATTCCGGTAGCATATCGAGGAGATCCGGCGGCTTGAATCACCATCCACCTGGTGGTGCTTGGAGACACACGTTGGAAGACTGTGGCTTCTCATCTAGCTTGGATCTTGGATTGAAGATTGTTCTTGGAGTTTATTCACCATAAACTGATAAGCAATCTAACCCTCTCGTAGGATTAGATCTATTATTTTATGTGCTTTGATTGTTTAGATCTAGATCTATACTATTCCGCAGCGTAATCGGATGGATCTTGATCCATCCAGTGATATTACATCCAACAATGTGTTGACTTGTACAAAAAAAGACGCAGAAGCAAATTCAGAAGGCAACAAACCTCAAACATACTATGGCCGGTCTCATGAGAAATTTAAAGTGGAGACTCTCGTATAAGGAGCGCTATGTGGGCATCATGCAAACCACATAGTTTCATTCATTCTGCAATGAAACTGTGTGATATAGATGATGCCACATAGGTGTGTCTCTATATGGGAGTCTCCGTCTTAAAATTCCATGTTTGCCACAACAACGATAATGAATATATATAAGGAAAATATAATTATATATTAATAAAATTGCCAAGAAGAAGATGTGCGGGTCGGTAGCACGCCTTGTTTGCGTGTTCTCTTCTTGCCCTTTTTAATTTCATTATCTTCATTCATATCACTAACTAGAACGCTTTGTTCGCATGTTATGTTGCCCTCTTCGGTCCCATTATCTTCATTCATATCACTAACTCGAACGAGGCTTTCTTTGTAGATGGTGGAACAGGCCCTTCCACATGTCCAATACATATAATCTGTAACCTTTCGTTTACCAGGGTCAAAGCGACCTACTATTTGAGTTTCAGGATTTTGAATAACGATACTGTTTTCCCAACTCCCAATTAACCGGAACCTGATGTCAACTTTAACGGTAAAGAGCTTGCTCCAAGATCTAGTAGATTCATCCAAAACCCAGAGATTAGTGATTTGCTTATGAGCATTGTGGTAGCTGTTGTGGCCAATAGCAAGAGACTGATTGAAATGGAAAAGCTTTATGAATTTGTGGAATTTATTGTCACGGTCGCCAAAAGAAAGTTCGGCTTCTAGGGATGGGCCTATTTCTATGATGTCAAACAATTCAGTGCTCAAATCAAAGGAAAGTATTTCCGATTTGGTTGGCCTACTACTTAGGGATTTCGTGAGGGCGCAGATAACTCTATAATTTGTGGAAGGAAGGTTACAAACTACATCACTAGTCCAATCAGAAGTATTCAACATGAAATCATGTGAATCGATTTTCCTCCAAGAATTCTTACGCAGGCTATACAATTTCAACTCTATGATTTCACTATGACCCACAGAAACCATTTGGAGGATCTTGTAGTCGTTTTTGTTGGGATCAAAACCAAACATAACTGTAACAAAAGAAGCATCTTGTCGAGGTATGTCAGAATTCGGAATGCTCTTGAAATCCTTAGTCGCAGGATTCCACAAGACAATACTACCAACGAATATCTTATACAAGCAGAGTATACCATGGCACGACCCGCCCAATAATGGTGGTACGACTTTCACCAACGGTTGTGGGGTTCTGTCATACGGTGATTTTGGTGCGACGACTTTCACCTCCATTTGTGGGGAGGCTCTGTAATTTAGTGGGGGAGCAGGAAGAAAAGACAGTTTAAATTCCCCGCTTATGTATTCGCTCGTGCCAACAAGAGGATGGGAAGCTTTATAGTTATTGATATGCAAAGAGGTGAGTCGGTCACTATGAATAAGACGGTACCACGACTTACATACGCAACTAAAACGTGCTAAACATTTCACCGGTAGCCTTGATAAGATTTCCTCCACTAGTTCTTCAGGATAGGAGTGGGTAGAACACGCTTCAGATCTTCCCCTTGCCCCGTTCTGATGCTTTTTAAGCAACATGGAACCTACAAATCGTCCAAGCACAAGCCATAATGACCACAAAATATAATATCAAACTATATTGTTATTATTCACATGATACTAACAAAACAAACTAATGTAGTTCTGTGGTCACAAGATATTATCAAGTTAGTTTGATTGAAATCTTTTTTTGGAGAATCCAATAGCAAGAGTAGCCCATTATATATTGGTTTAACTCGGATGAAGTGGATTTGGCATTAGCTAGAATTTTTAGCTTGAACAACAGACTAGTACATTTGTAGAAATCGAAGTGAGGACTTAGTGCCTTTATTTTCTATCCTTGTCTCTATCTTAATTTTTTTTTTTGGGAACAACAGGATGCAAGGATTTTGTTTGTGGACTTGCTTGTATTGTGGGTAAAGAATTTCAGCTATTGTAGCCTTAGGTAATTAAGGTGTTTCTGAATTTTAAGCAGTAAAAATAAAAAAAATAAAATAATAAAAAAAGAAACAAGAGAAAAGCTTACAAGGCAGATAATCAAGTCAGAGCCTTAAGCCTTTAACAGCTAAATAAATCTATCAAGGTAAGCCTAAAATTTCAGCTATTGTAACCTTAGGTAAAGTGTTACTGAATTTTAAGCTTTAAGAGAAAAGCATAGAAGGCAGATAATCAAGTCAGAGGCTTTAACAACATTATAGATAAATCTATCAAATACCTGGATGATTTTTGCTGTGAAGCCGAGGAATTCTCTTCTTCTTTGCATTCTCAGGCCATTGCTGCTGCAGAAACAAGGTGAGCTCATTATCTCGTCGGATTTCCTCTTCCCACACCACAGACTTCCCAACATCCTCCTCCTTTTTCCTCTTCATAGAGGCACCTCGTAACTTAGGTACCATCCTTAGCAACGATAATTAAGGTCTCAAAAAACAAGGGATTAAATTATTTTGCTTTTAGAACGACTAATCCATCAAATCAAAGATCCATCCGTCCATCCATCAAAATTTTAGATGTTAAACTATGGATAAAGGAACAGAACTAATGAAGGAGGAGATCCGTCGAAGAACACCATAGGTAGATAAAGGAGGAGAATCCGCATCGGGGGCTTATATTAGATTGAAAACACAAAACCGTGTCCTATTTTGATTTGATTTGATTTGGATTGGGAGACCGACGTTCGATTTCACGACAAACGGAAAGGTTTGGGGTTGAGCATACGGCTGCGAAAGAGAAAGGATGGTCTTTTTTTTATATACTAGGAAAGGATGGTCTCTTAAGCGTAATGACTTGAATTACGTCGATAGTATTTACGATAAAGTATCGCCCGCGAATTCGAGTATGGTGGTGCTATCTAAGCCATCATCAAAATATAATGTGTCCAAAAAATTGTGTAATATTTTAATTACATATAATCTTATATAACATCCTATTACAGATGCAATTACTATTTTTAAAATAATTTACTGGCACAAATTCAATAATTATAAAGATAGAGAATCATTAATTGTGTCACATGAGTATCAATGGGTTATATTTATTCTAAGATGAAAATAACCGTACAAGCAAAAAAAAAAGCACAAATAATAACCGTATGAATTAATTTGAATGATATTTATTTTGTTCATTTAAGTATTATTCATGCTTTATTCCACACTTTTATGATGTTATTTGCCTCTTCTTCTCAATTGGAATAAAGTGGTTGAACTTGGTCAACATGTCAACTACTACCATGACTCCCTATCCTTCAGACTTAGGCAATTCATCTATAAAATCCATGTTGATGTGGACCATGTCTGTGAGAGATTGGCAGTGGACGGAGCAGTCCTTGTGAGGTTTATCATGTAGGTTTTTGCACAACTGACAAGTAATGTACATTTGGATCATTTCCTGAACATCCTTTTTACGTTGGGGCTGGTGCTATAATAGGCCTTGACCCTTGAATGACCCTCATTGAACTTGAGTGCAATTTCTCTATCAATTTATATCTCAGACCTCCATGGGTTCCTACATATATCTTCACTTTATATTTAAGAATCCCCAAGTGCGTAGTGTAGTGGGGGATCTTGGGCTGTACTAATCATCAGTGCCCTAAATTTTTCCTCAACAGCCAGGTCATCCTTGTAGCTGGAAGTTACTTCTTGAATCCAAGAAAGGGATACTTTGCTCACAATATACAGTTGTCCCTGAGCTTGAATTTTCCTAGACAATGCATCAACCACTACATTTTCGCTTCTCTTTTTGTAACAAATAGTGAAATCCAAGTCAAGTAACTTGTTCACCCATTTTCATTGTAGTGTAGTAGTGGCCATCTAATCCAAAAAATTCGGCACCCTTTCCTTGTGTCGAAAGAGAAACAAAAGAATTTATTTTAGGTTATCAATGAAGAAAAAAACAGAAAAAGAAGACATCCAAACTGTATTCTTGTGATCGGTTTAATAGGTGAACTTCAGACTCTGTTGACCAGTTTTGATGACAAAAGGCTTGCCTTGCATTGATGGCTTTCATTTGGTTGCTACCATGAGGATTGTCAAGAATTCTTTCTTATAGATGGACAATCACATCTTCTTAGAGTTGAGGGCCATGTTTAGATAAGCCACATGTCTCTCGTATTGCAACTTTTAAGCCTTGACACATGCATTTGTTACAATGCAAAATGGAATTCCAAAATATGGCACGGGTAATTTGGACATGGCCTCCTTGAGTTCCTGGAATGCTTCTAATGCACTATGTGACCAACAAAACCCATCTTTCTTGAGTAGGCTATTCAAGGGTTTAGCAATAACCCAATAATAGGGCACAAATCTCCTGTTGAAACTTGTTAAGCCCAAAACCCTCACGATTCCATCACATTATAGGGTTGAAGCCAATCTGACATGGCTTGAATCTTGCTTGGGTCAACATGCACTTCACCCTCATGTATGATGCTTTAAAAATCTGTAACCACTTTAAGATGTATGTGGGTAGCCATGTCGGTGCTGAAAATTAGGATGTCATAAAAAATACCAGCACAAACATCCTCATGTAAGGTCTCACATCTCATTCATACTTCTCTGGAATGTGCCTGGAGCCCAAATAGCATCACTTTGAATTCAAATTGGTCATGATGATCTACAAAAGCAGTCTTCTGGAAATCATCTTCGCTCATCCGAATGTGATGAGATCTAGACCTCAAGTCTATTTTATAAAATACCTTAGAACTCCTTAACTCATCCAAAAATTCACCAATTAGAGGAATATGATAGCTATTCTTGAAAGAAGTCATTCAACCTTCTGTAATCCACACACAATTTACACGTTCGATCTTTCTTTCTCACAATGAGCAAGGGTGATGAAAAGGGATAATTGTTGTGATGTATAATCTCCCGCTGTAGCAGTTTATCCACCAACTGCTCTATTTCATCTTTATGAAAGTGAGCATACCTACAAGGTTTCGGTTTCACGGGTTCACCATATTTTTTTTTAAGTTGTGGGATGCTCATAGCCCTTCCTTGGTGGCAGTACTTGGGAATTTGCAAACACCTCATTATACTCTTTTAGGAAAATAGTCAGTTCAATGGACACATGATTTAGAGCATGTTACCGCATGAAATTGAGGCACAGTCCATAAGTTCTCTTTCTCGATTTCTTAGTAAAGATATTGCAGTTGAGATTCTCCTATGTAATTTCTCAACTTAATTTATTCTCTCTCGATAGTGAAACCATCTCCGTTTTGTTTATGTCAAAGACAGTGAGACTGTACCTTTTCATCAAATCCACCCTTAATATTTTGTCACACCCACTCAACTTGATCAATCTCACATTTTGTTGGAACTTAACCGTTGCATGATCCATGGCTATTTAGAACCAAAAATTCACTCACCATTCTGTTTCCATCTACATTTTATAATTGATCATTCATAAAATATTTAATAGAATAAATTAAACATTAATATCAAATAAATTGATAATATAGGATATTTTATTCTTATTTTGTTGGCTCAATGTAATATTTGTTTTCTTCGCTGTATGTATAATATTATTAGGCTGTGTATTTGTTATAATAAATGTAGTGTAATAGGCTAATAGCTTATTTTGTTGACTTTTTAAAATATAAATCTTGATGCATAAAATACATAAACACAATATGGATAATGATAGAAATAAAAATTCAAAAGAAAAATGTATGAAATGCATGCACGTCTGTATGTATGATATATCATATATGGATAAACATGCACAATATAGGAATATACTATAATAATAAATAATACGTGAAATACCGTATAAATACAATAATAAATTTTAATAAATAAAAAAGTAGGAGAAACACCGAGGGTAGGAAACACTTTTTGGGGGAAACACCGAGGGTAGGAAACATTTTTTTGGAGGAAACACCTCATCACACTTTTATTATGAGTATAGATATATATACTCAGTGGTTTTATGGTGGTCCAGGATCATCATGTCACACTTGTCCACTGATGAAAATCCTTATAAGAAGGGTAAAAATGTAAATTAATGGCATTTATATTTTACACGATGGACCCTAGTGTGTTTTGTTGCTTTCCTATTGGTCTTGGATCACCAAGTCATACTTGGTCCAGGACCATAATAAAATTTCTGATATATACTAGTTAAAACAGGACTCCGTGCAACGCACGGAGTGTCCATGCTAGATGTTTACCTTAATATAAAAAACTATTAAATATAAAATACATTTTAACTAAAATATCACTCCACACATTTTAAGTACAACACAATATAAATGACGAAATTTAGCCGGAATTGATATTATACAAAAAATTATGATGTCAATTATTTATATTGTGTTGTACTTAAAATGTGTGGAGTGATATTTTAGTTAAAATGTATTTTATATTTAATAGTTTTTGATATTAAGGTAAACATCTAGCATGGGTTACAAAAAATTATGATGTCAATTATTTAACACGACGACAATTAGACAAATGTTTTCGACTTACTTAAATAGACACCCGACACAAAAAACAAAAGTTCCAAACTACATTTAACACTCATCAATAAAATACATTTACCATAGTATTAGGAAAAAATGGTCTTTATTCACACTAAAACTAACCAACGGTGTGCCAATGTTATAAGTTTTAACTTATTTGACGATATTAAATACGAAGAAATGTAGCATGTAACGAACCGTTCAGAACGCAAATTTTAAGCGCAACAATGAAAAATAAAACATTTTACATCGATCTCCTTTCGGCAATCGAGACGGTTAATAGATCGAAAGAAAAAGGAAAGCAAGAGGTAGAGGGTGGAGGGTAGAGGGTAGGGGCTTGTACGATAGCCATCTGAACCACACAACCCTCTCGAGACAGACACCAAAATCATTACCGAGAAGAAAAACGGATCGGAACAACCCCACACACCCCTTCTTTTAATTTGTTTTATTTTATATATTTGACTATACTTCTCGACGAAGGTAATAGACATAACATTAATATTATATTACTACATCCATTCTTATTTATATGTCGTGATTCTTAAAATCAAATTTTTTTAATACGTCAGTAATTCATTTTCAATACATATTTTAATATTCGAAAAAAATTGATTTTGACAAAATTTTGTCCTTCTCTCGTTAATATAACTTTTTACACACACCCTCTCCCCCCTGGCCCCTTCAAATCAATTAGCTTTAAGAAAGATTAGAAAATATGCACATAGTTATAATGAGAAAGCAGAGGTATTATACAAGTAAAGCCTTCTAAATTACAGGAGTACAAAAACAACCAGTGGACATGATGATTGTAAAATGACGGACTAATCCTCTTCCAGAATTTGCTGTCTGTGAAGTTCGATAACGTTTTCGGTTAAAGAACGAAGATTGTTGATGTTGGCAGTTTCATTACCTGAAAGGCATTGTTGAAGTTGTTCCCTTAAGCTTCTCACTAGCTCATTCAGTTTCTCTATGTTCTTCTCTTGTGACAATATTATATGTGCAATCAGAAAATGAACGAAAGCCACATGTTATTATTATTATTATTATTATAAAAAGAATGTGAACTGAAATTTGATGGATTATTGCTCAACAATGAAGAAACCGATAGTAGCTAGTTTGGTATTGACTAGCTATATATTATGTCAATTACACAAGAAGATGAAATTCTTTACTTCCTCTTTTTCCCAAAAGGAAAAAAAAAGGTTTGTATTTGCATGTGTTTGGTTAAGGGAGCATTTAGTGGCACCACACAACATCACAGCGTGATAGGTTTTACACCATAGAATCGACTTTTGAACCATCTGAAAGTGATTATAGGGTTGAGAATCGGACTTTTTGAAGGTCAATTGTGTGTGTGGTGTCACAACAATAAGTTCAGTGTGGTGCTACTAAAGATCGATGCTCTTGATTAAAGGGTTTAATCCACATGCTTCAACTAGGTCAGCAGGTATGCTACTCTGATATGACTAGCTATACTATGTCAAATACAGAACAAGAACAAATTATACTTCCTTTCTTTCCTAAATAAAGGGGGAAAAGGGGGTTAGTATTTGGAGCATACGGCTGCGAAAGAGAAAGGATGGTCTTTTTTTTTATATATATACCACCCATATCCATAAAAGTGTGAGTTGTTTTCCTAAATAATTAATTTATTAATTCAAATTTTAGATTTCTTTTTAAAATTTGCAGATAAATTTTCATTAAAAAAAAATTGCACATAAATAATAAAATAACAAATCACGATAAAAACAATTATCTACGTTTTTGTTTCTCAAAAAAAAATAAAATATTATCTTCATATTTAAAAAACCGTTAAAACTCCTAAGAAAAAGACTCCACTCTCCTATCCCACGGAATGAGTGGAAATTTTAAGTGGCAAATGTCCACAATGCCACATATTAAAATTAATTAGACAAATATGACACTAAAAAATCTTATTTGTTTATAAAGACATAATATTATTACACGGACTAATATAACCTCCATTATTACATCACTTCTACTTAAGAGAACAGTTACTCAAATACTTGAGAGGATCCTTATGCTATCACTAATTAAATCTTTTAATTAAATAAGTTGTGCTTTAAATTGTTATCAAACACTACTTATTTCAAATAGCACTTAATTTTTCAAAAATTATTCACTATTTTGTTTTAAATTTATCTATCGCCGTGCAACGTACGAGTTTTTTCCCCAATTTCACAGGTGAAAATTCCTATTTAGGTTGTTTGGTAAGAAAAATGGAGTTTAATGGTGTTCCTGTTCGATTTGGCCCAGCTTTGAAATCAAAAGAGAAGCGTGCAAACTCAAATGAGAGTCGTTGGCAGATCTTCCAAACGGTTGTAGTAAACTCAAGTGGCAAATCTAGAAATTTTGTCGAGAGAGACTATAATTATTTATTAAAGTAATTTTTTTCTCGGTGTCCGAAATTTTTTTTATAGGTAAAATATAGAGTTTTTTTTTAACAGGGTCCGTTGACCCCAAGTGTGTCCGTTCTTACGTTATTTTCTTTGACATTCTCCACATATCATTAGCTAAATGCATCTCAAACATATATATAATAATGAAAGTAGCTTGAGTGGTGAGACTATCTGGGTGCACCAGGATAATTGTAGTTTCGATCACCACCAATGCAAATATTACAGGTAATCTTCAGCGATCCTCGTAGACAGACTTTTGTGATGATTTTATTTTTTTTTCCTTCTATTGATTACTAACTATAAATTTTAATGCATTTTCAACTAGATTTATGTGCTAATGGGTTCCAAGCATGTTGGTCTCTACTCGTGAGCTTCATTTGTATTTTTCCGGCCACAATAACTTGAGACACGACATATATGAGGTTGAAGTATGTCGAATTCACCGGTGATAACGTCGAAATTATCATGAGTGTTCAGCGGAGGATTAGTAGTGGATATCTGGCCGTGAGAGCAGCGTAAATGTGGTGGCTCACGGTGGAGCTCTATGATAACGTGGAGGTGAGTGTGGTGGTGCTACACAAGTAAAAAGAAATTAATCAATTGGACAGAGTTTTGCCTTGCTTTGCATATATTTAGCTTAGTTTATGAACTGTACATGGAGCCCTATTTATAAGGTGATAACTGACTAAGTTCAACATAATTACGACTAAGGACTTAAATCTGTGGAGGCTGGTCGGGCCACAAATAAGCAATGGCGGCGCGGATCCTTGAGCTGTCGTTGCACGTCCCTGGCCGGCTGGTTGTGTCGTCGGTTCTTACTCTCCAGATGTTGGGGTAAATGACCTCTGGTGGATCCATCACCCTTCTACTCATGGTGGGCCTGTTATCAAAGCCCATCGTCTGAGCGAGCATGCCTCGCAATGGGGCCTAGCCGTATACCCTCTTTCCGGCCCCCGCTCATCCGCATTCGACGAATCTACTCGGGTCCACGTTCGGGTCGTTGGGCCGGATGACGGAGCCGGCCTATCAACCGGAGTTTCCCATTCAAGTAATTAAAAATGTACATTAATCCTTTTTGTTATGACATTTTTCTAACACGTTCTTTTACAACAATCTCCCGGCGGTATTGTTTGAATCAAGATATTTTTCTCCTTTATTTTTTGGGACGTTGGCAAAAGAGGGACGCTTGACAAAGTTTATGGTTGGGATAACTTGTTGTCCCAAAGGTTTGGCAAAAATGACCCATATTACCATAAGGCTGTTGAATACCCAATTTACCCTTACAGACCCAATTTAAAATGCTACCGCCGGTGACTTCTTACCTCCTAAATCCTACCGCGGCCACCCCAACCTAATCTATCAATTTTCCCGCCCAAATCGCCCCAATTTACCTCCTCCCAAACCCGACCCGTATTCCCCATTTCCCCCCATTTTTAATGACTCAATTGGCGACCCTGGCTCCTCCGTTAATATCGTTAGAACCTCCCATTTTCTGACCTCCATCATGGATTTGGATTAGAAGTGAAGTTGAAGATGAGTTCGTGTATAGAAAGTGAAAGTGAAACTCCATTGTCGATTGGATAAGAAGCTGAAGTTGAAGCTGAGTTCGTGTATCGGTTGAAGAGGTGAACGAATCCAGAATCCCTCCAAAATCCGTCACGGGTATGTCTTCTTTTTATTAGTTTTTTTAGGATTATTGAAGTAGATGTTAGTATTGTAAGTAATGAAGTGGGGAAGAAGATGCATTGAAAGTAATTGAGAAGCTAAAATTATGATGTTGGCTTGTACAAGCTTCCTACTTTGACTAACTTTGTTAGACATTTGTTGTTTTCCATATTGCTATTCTTCAACCACACGGTCCCTCGCTATTCTTACACCACTGTTGTTGGTTTATACAAAAACAAGTTTGAAGTTGTTATCCCTCTGTTGTTTGTTTTTGCCCGTAATGATTGTATTGAATGGATTTTTGCAGGACATTTTTTGATTCGTCATGGTTAGGATACGCAAAGTTTCGATATTTGTATGTTATCCTGTTGAGTTTGAGAAGAATGTCGTTGGTGATTGGGTTTGGAAGTATGTAGGAGATGAAAAGGAACAAGTGACCAAGCTTGTAAGCTTGAAAATAATGATTCCATATAACGAATTGTATGAGATGGTGAAAGTAGATTTGAAAATTGATACTGAGGTTGAATGATTTTGAAATGAAAGTCATGGCTCCTATTAGTAAAGCTTCACCAATGGTAATTGATTGTGATAAGGTTGTGGCATCGTTCTTAAGTGGTTGTGATCCAAAGAAAGATGTGATATTGGTAAGTTTGAAAGCAAAGGAAAACGGAACACAATTTGAGGAGAAACAAGTGTTCAAATGGAGGAACTGATTTTGGAACCCAAGAAACAAGTGTTCAAATGGATGTTGGTAAACGATCACGGTAAATGAGAGATTTGATGGAATCGGGAGGCGATGAATATTTTGAGAGTAAGAAACTGTTCATGTTCATCACTTTGTGAAGATAGTTTCTGTTGTCCTTGGCTGCGGATGCAATTTTAGTACCTCAGACCCCCGAACGATGCCTGAATGAGGAATCATTGAATGGTGGCCCCTGAATGTGGATTCGTTGAATGATGGTGTCTTGAATGCACCGGAACCCGAAAGAGGTTTAGAAGGCATTGGTTTTATCATGGAAGGTTTAGATATTGTGAGCATTCCAGAAGAGGTAGACATACAAGTCAACGAATTGTTCAAAGCGAAAAAGTTTTTGGTGTATAAGGTTGAGTGGTTGGCTGTGAAGCATCATTTATATTTTAAAGTGGTAAAGTCCACCAAAAGCCTTTATGTAGTGTCGTGTGAAGCGGAGGGATGCAAATGGCGGTTGCGAGCAACCAAACCTCCTAATAGTAGACGGTTTAAAGTTGCACAGTATAAATTTGAGCATACTTGCCAACCTATTATTGGTAGAAAAGAGCACAGACATGCTTCATACAAGCTAGTTGGCAGATATTTCTGTTCGAGGTTTAAAGATGGCTACCGTACCAATGCACCGAGGGATTTAAGGGCAGACTTTTTCGAAAAATTTGGGTATGAGATAACTTATGACAAGGCTCACGATGCCAGGGCATATGCTGATGCAATCATCCGGGGACAACAAAAAAAAAGTTATGGAAAATTACCCAAGTATTGTCATCGGTTGGAGTTGGCAAACCCGGGTACTTTGACATATATTAAAACTAAACCAAACGATGAGTTCTTATATTTTTTTATGGCACTCGGTCCAAGCATTGAGGGGTTTAATGTGATGCGTAAGGTCGTTTTCGTGGGACGGACGCGATTTGAAAGCGGGTTACAAAGGTGTTCTACTTGTGGCAACGTGTCAAGATGGAAATAGAAATCTATTTCCAATAGCATGGGGTGTTCTTGATGTTGAGGATACGGAATCGTGGCAATGGTTCTTGAAAGGTGAAAATGATTACAGGTGACACCGATGATGTAGCAATACTTTACGATCGCCATGATGCTATAAAAGCAGGATTTGAGAATGTGTACGTGAATGCACATCAAGGGTATTGTACCTATCACATGCAAAAGAATTTGAGGACTCGTTATCCAAAATTGAAAATCTCAAGGCCTTTTAGGGATGCTGCGCTGGCTTATACTGAAGGAGAGTTCAAGATTTGCTACGAAAAACTATGCGGATTGGATTCGGATATAAAGAAATACTTGAATGAATCAACGTTCCCTTATTGGTCTAGATGTCACTCTAAGGCTTGTCGGTACAATATAATGACAACAAATCATGCCGAGTCTGTGAACAGTAAGTTTAAGCGTGCTCGGGAATTTTCGGTAGTTGGGCTAATTGAACATATCCGGGGTGAAATGTAAAAGTGGTTTGCTGCAAGAAATACAACTTCTACAAAATAGGGTGCCCCTGTCACTCCCGAGGTGGAGAAGATAATTAAAGGACACTACAAGAAGGTAACTCGGTATAGTGTTTTTCCTATTGTTGACAATAGCAAGTACGAGGTGTTTGATACGACAACCCAAGTGTGTTATGTTGTTCGGTTGGATGCACGGAACTGTGATTGTAAGTATTTCGATGTACACAAGTATCCATGTGTGCATGCCGTTCTTCGTGGGAAAGCACGTTGGGAAGCATGCGTCGCAGTATACATCTCCTTATTATAGCACCGAGTATTGGAGGAAAGCTTATGCTCAATGTGTGAATCCCTTGCCGAACTCGGCGGATTGTGAATATCCAAAAGACGCGTCTTGAGCAAAGTGGTTTTGCCACCGACACGCGATAGGGGACAAGTGGACGTCCATCAAAAAGAGAAAAGCCTCGCCGAGACGCGCGCTGTAGGTCGGATTTAAAAAGAGAAAAGCACCTACAGGAGACGGCCTAGAAGGATGTACAATGTAGTAAATGCAAGGGATATGGCCATAACATTACTACTTGTTCGCGTGTGATCATGAGTCTCATTTCAAAATGAGGATGAATGGAGTTAATTGTAACAACAGCTATCGTATTCTCCTCTGTTCGTGTTTTAACTTGTTTGAGTATGATGTGTTGTCTAAGTTAAACATAATGTTTGAGTATGATGTGTGAGCTTTCAAATATTTTGTAACATGAACAGGCTGTATTTGTTGTTGATTTAAGATTTTTTTTTTTCTTTCGCGCCGACATGATAACAAGTTCAAACTTGTTTTTGTTGATTATTGAGATGTTCACATGAATGGAGTTGAAGAATAGCAATAACCAGTGGGGAAAACATCAAGCACACTTGATCATGATGAAGGTTTGTAGAATACACGGCAACATTAATGTTTTCAAAATAAATCCCAAAAGAAGATAAGCGGGAATAAATCCCAAAAGACAACAATCCAAGTTAATCCCCAATTTTTCAAAACAATTCAAATGAAATTTTGATTTTTGGGAGGAATACAATAGATAAGCAAGCAACATAACAATACCTAGAAAATTCAAGTTCATCTAGCAATAAAAAACCAATACAACTCACTTCAACACAAGAATTGACACAACCAACACAAGAATAACAACTAATAACACCATCAACCACCCAATCTTGGTATCAATTTTTTCCAAACAAAGTCGCTGTATTTCTTCATCTCTACCACCATTTCCAATTGACGAAACTTCATCATAGGCACCTCTACCAATCGGGTTGCACCATTCAAAAAAGTCACAAACAGAGCACTTGAAATACAACATTCCCTTGTTTGGCTTACTCATTTCAACGATTTTCAAAGTTGCGTTCTTTTCACACTTACCGGCAAATTGGATGAATGGAGGACGAGAGAGGAGTTCCTATGCTCTAATTATTCAGCACCCTTCTTCAATTCGTTTGAAATTTGAAAGAAAATTCAAATTATTGGGAAAATAAATTTATCCAAATGAATTGGGGAAATTTCTGGGGAGGGAAACGGAGGAATTTGGGGTTCTTCAGGAGAGAGAGATGAGAGAGATGGGAGATGGGTGGATGTGCAGGTGAGAATGGTTGAGATGTGCAGGTGGATGTCCAAGTTAATCCCCAATTTTTCAAAACAATTGAAATGAAATTTTGATTTTTTGGAGGAAGAAGATAGCGGGAATCATTCAATTTGGCGGGAAATCCGGGAATCAACCCAAATTGGGACCAATTCTAATTTTTTATATTATTAGATAAATGTTTTATATTTAATTAATGAATTAATTACTCAAAAATTTTAAGTTTTTGATATTTATCAAACCCTCGAACCTCGATCTAACATCTTATTATGTGTTATCAACCCTAATCATAGTAATCGCCTTGATCGAACCTCGATCATAGTAATCGCCTTGATCGAACCTCGATCTAACATCTTATTATGTGTTATCAACCTTAATCATAGTAATCGTCTTTATCGAACCTCGATCTAACATCTTATTATGTGTTATCAACCCTAATCATAGTAATCGCCTTGATCGAACCTCGATCATAGTAATCGCCTTGATCGAACCTCGATCTAACATCTTATTATGTGTTATCAACCTTAATCATAGTAATCGTCTTTATCGAACCTCGATCTAACATCTTATTATGTGTTATCAACCCTAATCATAGTAATCGTCTTGATCGAACCTCGATCGACATCTTATTATGTGTTATCAACTCGATCCCATTAATCGCCTTGATCGAACCTCGATCATAGTAATCGCCTTGATCGAACCTCGATCTAACATCTTATTATGTGTTATCAACCCTAATCATAGTAATCGCCTTGATCGAACCTCGATCATAGTAATCGCTTGATCGAACCTCGATCTAACATCTTATTATGTGTTATCAACCTTAATCATAGTAATCGTCTTTATCGAACCTCGATCTAACATCTTATTATGTGTTATCAACCCTAATCATAGTAATCGCCTTGATCGAACCTCGATCATAGTAATCGCCTTGATCGAACCTCGATCTAACATCTTATTATGTGTTATCAACCCTAATCATAGTCATCGTCTTGATCGAACCTCGATCTGACATCTTATTATGTGTTATCAACTCTGATCCCATTAATCGCCTTGATCGAACCTCGATCATAGTAATCGCCTTGATCGAACCTCGATCTAACATCTTATTATGTGTTATCAACCCTAATCATAGTAATCGTCTTTATCGAACCTCGATCTAACATCTTATTATGTGTTATCAACCCTAATCATAGTAATCGCCTTGATCGAACCTCGATCATAGTAATCGCCTTGATCGAACCTCAATCTAACATCTTATTATGTGTTATCAACCCTAATCATAGTAATCGTCTTGATCGAACCTCGATCTGACATCTTATTATGTGTTATCAACTCTGATCCCATTAATCGCCTTGATCGAACCTCGATCATAGTAATCGCCTTGATCGAACCTCGATCTAACATCTTATTATGTGTTATCAACCCTAATCATAGTAATCGCCTTGATCGAACCTCGATCATAGTAATCGTCTTTATCGAACCTCGATCATAGTAATCGCCTTGATCGAACCTCAATCTAACATCTTATTATGCGTTATCAACTCTGATGCCATAGTAATCGCCTTGATCGAACCTCGATCATAGTAATCGCCTTTATCGAACCTCGATCTATATTTACGCTATACTACATCGTATTATCCTTTCATATATAAAGCAAGCAAGCATCCCCCACCCTAACCCTAAATTCATTAACTCGCCGCTCGTCTACTCCCAACAGCAACGGTGCCTCTCCTCTCCTCTCAACAGGGCCTCTCATTGGGCTTGACTAAGGCGGCGTCGCACTTCGGCTTCCACCCATTCATCGGGCTTGAATCAGCGTCTTATCTATCTTGTTTCAGGTAATTTCTTCTTCTACGGCAGCGTCTTATATATCTTGTTTCAGGTAATAATCTCTCCTCCATCATCATTGTCGTCTTCGTCCTCCTCTTCTTCCACCAGTTTTTCAAATGTACTTGAGGATTTGGATTCTCTGCCTACATTTGGTTGGCAATGTGACTTCTTCTGGGATGATTATTTAATGAGCAATCTGTCTTTTTTTATGGAAGATGATGATTTTGATATGAATGTAGGTGTTCAATTTCAACCCCCTTCCGTTTAGAACTCAAAATATTATCTTAAAAAGATCTATTCTTTTGAAGGTGAAGTGCATGGCATTTGAAATTATTTTTCTTAAATCTAAGCAAGTAAAATTATGTCATCAACTTTTGAAATGGTATTGGATTTTTTTGGTTAGATCCCTCTTAATGATTACGATGTATGTGGATTTTCGAAAAAAATATTTATTGGAGATTTAATTCGGACAAATCAGAACATTAGATTGTCCATCCCATTGCAAAAAACAAACTTAAAACAACATAAACAACCTTTGTTCCAGGATAAATAACATAACAAGTTAAACAACTTAAAACAAACTTAAGTAATGTCATAATTAAACATATTAAAACATAAAACATGTACTGTCATAATAAATTAATCAACCCATCCAATCAGGGATCTCAAAGAACATGAAGATCATGTACAGTTGAAACGTACACTTTGTTCACGGTTTGACAAGTTCATTGATCTTATCCAAGTAGAACTTGAACCTCGATGTCGGGATCACTATCTCGGACTCCTTCTTTCAACATCATTAGTTAGTCGTAATATCGCCATGTCCTCGTTCCTTCACCTCACGAATTCAGGTAGTCGATTTGCTTCTTCATATCTACCATTTCCGTCAAGATAGCATCGAACGCCTTCTTCAAATCTTGAATTACGGCTTCTTCTTTGATTTCTGGATTCATTTTCGCGTGTTTTTTTCTTTCTTTCTTTCTAAAACAGTGCTTCTCAATTGAAAATCATTGTCATAAATTTGGGTGTTTAAATAGGGTGTACATGCCTTTTCGTTTTTAAAAAAAACTCTTCATGTGAATAGGTGCCTCCTCGTTAACTGCCTCCTTAAAATACAACTCCTTAAAAACCGTTAGTTTTGTAATTTAAATTATTATCTCATTTAAAAGCCTTTGTATTTATTTTAATTATTATCTCATTTAATTATTATCTAATTTGTATTTATGTAACAAGCTTAAACTTGTTTTTACAAGCCAAAAAGTTATTTCATGTTTGTTTTGGAGAATAAGGTGTTATTTAATCATGATTAAATTAAATTCGAGTATATTGATGAGTTGTCATTTGTCTTTCTCATTGTTCTATGATAAATCTCAGTGGTAGGGCAAAGCAATGAATGGGGAAAACATCCCTGATGATGAACGCATCAATGCTTCGCATGCCACCATCAAAGATGTAAAAGTGGCACCAGATGAAATCATTTATCTCAGCCCTCATCCTTTGACTGAGGAACAGCTCTTACAAGCCATGTCTATGCTTCCTAGTGTCGCTGAAGAAGTTTTCGGCGATGGTATGCTATCAGAGTGCTTTTATTGGAAGAAAACACTGAAGAAAGGAGGAAAGTTGTTGAAAGACATGGAGGCAGCTCGTAAAAATCATCCCGGGCCGTCTAACTAAGAATAGGTTTTACTCGACTCGTCTTGATATAAGTTTGGATTTCGGAGTTGTAACAATTACGATTTCTTTAGTTTGATGACAATGTTACGTCTTTTCGATCTTGACTTTTGTGATCCCGAGTTTTTTTAGCCTCCGCGTTGCTTTTATTTTGGTACGATGATGTAAGACTTACGTATAATGTTAAATGCATTTAATGTTATACATACCGGTTTCATGCCCCCTGCATACCTTATGGATGTCGATTTTTACACTCATATGCGTAATATGTGCTAGAAATATAGCATATGGTCCATGATTACAAATAAGGGCATAATACATAATAAACATTTATCATAACACTCATTGTTCCAACAAATTAAAACAACAAAAACATAAACACCATTGTTCCAACAAGTTAAAACAAGTTCAACAAAAACATAAACAACATTGTTTCATACATCATAATTGTCCAACAAACCCTAGTTTCCATAAGTGAATCCATTACAAAACACTCCTCAATTGTTCCAAGAAACTCATCCATCATTTTCAATTTCTATGGCTCAATTGCGATGCTAGCAACTCACCACCAACTTCTTCCTCCACATTGTCATATGCTCAACGCGTCAATCATTTGCCACATTCATATTTCCAAGCAAGAACTCCAAGAATTTTATTGTGTAAATCCCACAATCGGACCTATACATCATACAAGTTACTCAACACATCAAACAACTTCACAATCAGTATTAAAAGACTAATATATACTAAGGTATGCTTTGCATAAATAGTAAGAAACATACCCGTTCTCTGAAGGGACACTTAACTCTCTCCAAACTAAATTTCTTTAAAGGATAATTTTGGAAATCATCCACATGCTTCCTCACTAAATAAGGTATAAGCCATTACAGAGGCATAAGCCGTGATTGAAGAATTTTCGAGTCTAATATGGTCTTTCAAACTGTCATAAACATAGATCATCCTGTTTTGTAGATCAACTTTCAAGAGAAACCATTGATCAAGCTCGGACACCGTATATATAGATATCTACAACCGGACCGAGGGTTGCCCTCCACTTTGGATTTTTGCCTCTCACATACTTCAAATGACTTGTTATCAAAACTTAAATTCCCTAATGTCACTTCCTTATTCATGCCTGCATGCATCTGTTTTATCAGTATGGCAAAATATGTGTCTAGCACACGAGCATCTTGCTGAAACAGCTCCGGATACGCTTTTTGACGGAGGCTAATCTCACAAAATGCAGCATTCATAATCTAAATTGTACCGTACAACATTATATATTAGTTAAACAAAATTTCACCATATATTGCTGCAAATATAACACATCATCGGGCTTACCGGGGTTGTCACCTGTTCGGTAAAAACTAGTTTTATAATTTATAAACCGAAATACCCCAAGTATAAGGATCGTAGTATAGGGTGTTTACGGGTCGTCCTAAGGGAGTGGAATGTTTATCGGATTCAAATATAAATCTATATCAATTATGTCACAATTATCTATCTAAACTAAAGCTGAAACTAACTAAAACCTAAACCTAAGAATTAAAACTAAAACAGAAATAAAAACGAAAGCGTAAAAATAAGAAAACAGAATATGGACGGCGTTCACTAAAGTGAACGAGCGTCTGAAAACTAAACCTAATGGACGGGCGTTCGCTATTGCGGACGAGCGTCTAACTACGAACTGAAGCAGAAAATATGCAGAAAATCAGCAAGAAACTAGGGTTCTAAAAAACTAAAACTTAAACTAAACTTAATCTAAACGGCTTGATTAAAACAATTAAAGGAAAACACAGCAAGGCGACTAGATTCCACCTATCAACCAACAATCCCAACTAGATGGTGATTAAAAAGACATAGTTTTTAGTAGTGATTTATTCACGAATTCAATTAAATATCTTCAACCAAATTCTAGGGTTTCGTTTATCTTTTCAAATAAACTAAACATGCAATCAACACGAAATCACGAGATCGTTTCCAAACTCTTACTCAACTAATCATGCATAATCTCTTACAACACAATTAGATGCATTACTTTGAATAAAAGAGAACTTAAATAAACAGACTTTCATAAATTTATTCAAGCATAAATTAAACATAGATCGTTTCATCAAATCTTAATTCAATAAAACTTAAGCAATACAAAACAGATCCAAAGTAATGAAAAACTATGAAATAAACTCACTAAACATAAGCATCGAACTCTCTAGTTGGTTGTGTTGATGATGGGCTTCCTCCGTCGACTCACTGCAAGGCTTTTAGCCAACAATCATGTTGAAGATGATTGTTGGGTTGGAGAAGTTCATCTCTATGTAAAAAGGCTTGTGGCCGCAGCTTTTTGGTGTAAAATTGCGATCTCAATTATGTGGTATATGAATTAGGGTTAAGAGGCTGCTGCTATATATAGAGTTTTAAGTCGGTTATGACTAAGTCGGCCTTGAACGCCCGTCTGGTCTTGTGGACGCCCGTCTGGTGGATCTTGACTTTGCTCTAGACGTCCGTCCATGCCGCCCAAACTCTCGTATGTGATTTCCTCTCCGACGCCGCCCATGAAATCAAACGCCCGCCTGGTGGGCGGGATGGGATGCACGCTCAATTTGATCGCTTTGAGGTCGGATTTCATCATCTTTATCCAATTTCTTCAAGCCAATTCCAACTCTATCTCTTATAATTCGACTTGAGCTTCATTTATCCTCATTATATGCACGAAAATTAACACCTACATGATAAATAAACAATGCAAAAATGTAATAAAATCCAAATAATAATAATTCCATTAAATCAACACTTAAAATCATCAATTTTGCATACAATCATCTTAAAATCATCTTTACTAAATAATTACACTTAAACCCTTAATTCTCATGTAAATTATGCAAATGTGGGGAAAATAATAATGAAATAAACCCCTAATAATCATATAAATATGGCCTTAACAACTCCCCCACACTTAACTTTTTGTACGTCCTCGGACAAAACAATCAAAACTATAGCTCAACTTTATATGCAATCCACATAGATCTCTAACTCACGTAACAAAAGATACAACAACTATAGCAAACAATACCATCACAGAGATAGATTCGGTGTAAGTGTGACAAGCCATTCTCAATCTAACAAGCCTTTCAAAGAAATATCCTCTCAAAAATTCCAATGACTATCCTAGGTCTAGACAGTAATAGCTCCACTCAAAGCCTTCCCACGCACTCAGTAGGATAATCCCTACAACATATCATGCGGTTCTACTGGGTATAAGATCCATGATAACAAAGACTTTACTTTATTTTTATTCATCATTTTTCAAAATTTTCAAATTTGACGCATATCAGAATGAGCTCTTACCCATCATAGTAGAATAGGACATTTCGTGATAACACCCTACCTTACTCAAATCATAAGGTAGCTTCTCCTAACTGTCGTGAGCTTTTGGTCATCATAGTGGTATAGGACATACGAGGTATACCCTACCGCACTCAAATCATTAACCAGCTTCCGACAAACGTATTTATTAATAATTGCTTACTCACTTTATTTATTCACTTTTCAAAGTCATAAGTTACATCTCACTTATCACATTCAAACTTTGTGATATTCATAGTACACAGTCTAACTTAGGTGTAACTATACTGACCTTCCTAAGATAAATCATTAAAAATAATGAAAGGATATAATTCAAAAGTCATGCTTCAAAATCAAAGGCTTTCGTGAGTGAAAAACGAAACTATCTCCATAAAAGTAAAACATGCTATAATTATCTCACTAAGTCACATACTATCATCGTTAGAAAACTACAACTAGCAAGCATCTAGTTCCAATTATATGCTCGAGACTCACAAAAAAAAATTTTAAATTCGCAGAAATTTAACATTCACTCATATTTCAAAGGATATAGCATAAAAACATACCCAATTTACCCCCCCACACTTAAATCACATGATGTCCTCAGAATGTGCAAATATAAAAGAAAAGAAAACTTAGCTGGTTTCAACAGTGGTTGTCGGATGAAAGTTGGCAGAGGTCAGGCCGGAGCATGGATGTACCGCCGCAACTCGAATAGACAACACCGGACAAGAGTAACTCGAAAACCCGCTCAAAAGGTATCTGCAACACTCGACATACCATATAATCTCGGGTACACACGGGTATATGAGTAACACATAACACAAAACACTCACAATGAACGTAAGAGGAATAACCATCAACACAAAATCAACTAAAGTATTATTTCTAAAACAATAAAACAACCTAAGAATAAAAATAAAAAAACAAATAACTAGGTTGCCTCCTAGGAGCGCTATTTTATTGTCAATAGCTTGACACAGATTCCAAAAGATCAACCCGGATCGGGCCACTTTGGTTTAACTGCCGCCACCTCGAGATCGTAATTAGAAGTACTAGGGCGGAAATGATTTTCACCACAACAACAAGTCAAGTGTGCTATAAGATCATTAAACTTTTCTCTCCAAACTACACTGACTCTCTTCTTCTTGTTCTTGCGCACGCTAGGCATAGACATAGTGGTATGATCAGAAGTCTCAGCAGAAGGTACCTTACGGGTGGATATAGAACGTCATCATCATCGACTCAAAGAAATAAGATGGAATCTCCTCACAAATCAGGACATCTCAGACTCTCATCTCTTCTTTGGAAATAAAGAATCTCAGGCTTTTCCTTTGGTTGCCCAAAATATTTCTTAAGTCGATGGCCATTCACTTTAAAAGCTTGATTACCATACCCGTTCAAAGTAATTACTCCACTTGGATTAACCTCGAGAATCTCAAAGGGACCAGACCATCTAGACTTGAGTTTACCCGGAAACAAGTGAAGTCTAGTATTATAGAGTAAAGCCATTTCACCAACTTTGAATTCTCGGTCCTTGATCTTAGCGTCATGGAGCATCTTCGTTCTTTCCTTGCTAAGCTTAGCATTCTCGTACGCTCTGAGTCGGAATTCGTCGAGCTCGTTCAACTGTAATAACCTTTTCTCCCCACAGAGTTGGCTATCAAAATTTAAGAATTTAATTGCCCAGAAAGCCCTGTGTTCAAGTTCGACAGGTAAATGACAAGCTTTGCCATAGACCATTTGGAATGGTGACGTGCCCATCGGGGTTTTAAATGCGAAGACGATAAGCCCACAACGCGTCATCCAAATTTTTAAGACTCCAATTAGATCGATTATTGTTCACGGTCTTCTCCAAAATTCTTTTCAAGCTCCGGTTGCTTACCTCGACTTGGCCACTAGTTTGAGGATGATAGGGTGTACCAATCTTATGTTTCACACCATACTTCTCAAGGATCTTGTCAAGCGGCGCATTGCAAAAGTGAGTACCTTCATCACTAATGAGTGCTCTCGGACAACCGAATCTAGTAAAGATATTCTTTTGCAAGAATTTCTTTACAACCCTGTGATCATTAGTTTGAGTCGCTATGGCCTCGACCCACTTTGAAACATAATCCACACAGACGAGGATATACTTATTACCACATGAGGATGGAAAGGGTCCCATAAAATCTATGCCCCATACATCGAAAACTTCGCATTCAAGAATGGGCTTAAGTGGCATTTCCATCCGACTACTCGCCGTCGAGTTCTCGGCACCTATCACAACCTTTACAAAAGGCTTGCATCTTTAAACAGAGTCGGCCAGTAGAATCCAGCTTGAAGGATCTTTGCAACCGTCTTTGGTGTTCCATAGTGACCTCCGGTAGGACCGCTATGGCATTGTTCTAAGATATCCCACTGATCATGCTCAGGAACACACCGTCGAAGCAACCCGTCTTTACAGACTCTGAACAAATAAGGATCTTCCCATACGAGATATTTGAGGTCAGAAAAGAACTTTTTCTTCTCCTGATACGTCATATCCTCTAAATGACCACTCGCTAAATAGTTGACGTAGTCAGCATACCACGGCCTAACCGTTTCAAGCTTCATCAATTGCTCAGTTGGAAAATCAATGCCTATATCATTGTGATTCTCTGCACCCTCATTTACTAAGCGAGATAAATGATCAGCCACAATATTCTCACTACCTTTCTTATCTTTGATCACAAGGTCAAACTCTTGTAGAATTAAAATCCATCTAAGTAACCTTGGTTTGGCATCCGCTTTATCCATAAGGTAGCGTAAAGTTGCATGGTCTCTGTTCAAACAACAACTTGAGATCCTAGAAGATAGCTTCTAAACTTGTCAATGGCGTGAAACAACGACTAAGAATTCCTTCTCGCCGTAGTATAATTGCATTGAGCCGGGTTCAAGGTACGACTCGCATAATAGATGGGCCTGAACCTTTATCAACTCTTTGACCTAAAGCTGCGCTTTCACGGCGTAATTAGAGGCATCGCACATCAACTCGAAGGCTTGGTCCGGTCAGGTGCAACTAAAATAGGGCATCGATAAGCTTGTCTTTCAGACAATTGAAAGCTTCTTTGCACTTTGCATCGAACAAGAAATCGACATCTTCTTTCAAGAGATTTGATAAAGGCTTGGCAATCGTAGAAAAGTCTCGAATAAACCGCCTGTAGAAGCCAACATGACCTAGAAAACCTCGTACCTCTTTCACCTGCCTTAGGTACGTCATCCTTTCAATGGCTTCAACCTTAGCCTTATCAACTTGAATGCCAAAGATTGGACACCTTGTGTCCCCAAACTATTCCTTCATCAACTAGAAAATGGCATTTCTCCCGGTTAAGCACCTTTGATTCTTCTCAACGCAACGTTGGAGTACCATATCTAGGTTCTCTAAAATTTCATCAAAACTATCGCCGTAGATCGAGAAGTCGCCCATGAAGACTTCCATGCATTTCTCAACAAGTCCATCAAAATGGCCAACATACACCGTTGAAAAGTCGTGGGTGCATTGCATAGACCGAATGGCATTCTACTTAAAAGCAAAAGTACCAGATGGACATGTAAACGTGGTCTTCTCTTGGTCATTGGGGTCGATGGCTATCTGGAAGTAACCGAGTATCCATCGAGAAAACAATAATACTTGTGACCACTCTCGCTCAATAAGTTGGTCAATGAAGGGTAGGGAAAGTGGTCTTTGCGGTGACTTCATTGATCTACGATAGTCGATCTGAGACATCAGAGTGATCCACGAGACGTAGGCAACTTCCTCCCCTTTTTCATTCTTTTCAACCGTAATACCGCCCTTCTTTGGCACAACTTGAGTAGGTGACCCACTCGCTATCGGCGATTGCGTAGATGATTCCCATGTCGAGCCACTTTATAACCTCCTTCTTGACAACTTCCTCGCATATATGGATTGGTCTTCTCGAGGTTGTCTAACCTTTTAGCTCCCTCCTCCGCTCGGATTTTATGCATGCATATGTCCTGGCCGATCCTCGGATATCACCCACTTGCCAACGTAACGCGAGGATGTTTTTCTTAAGCACTTCTATCGGTTGTGCTTGCTCTTGGTCGAGTTTCAAGAAATGATCAAAGGCAATTTATCTCCATCCTTAAGAAAGATATACTTAAGGTGTTTGAAGCGGTTTGAGCTCTAAATCAAGAGGTGGTTGCTCAATACTAGACTTTAACGGACCACCTTTTTTCCTTATGAACTTGAAGTGGTTGACAAGAGAACACCTCATCTTCCCGAGGCTCAACCAGAGAAAGGCACTGGATCAAATCATCCATCGGAATCCTCGGTCAACACTTGCTTCCTTTTTCTTGTGATCGATCATTTTTCTTAACTCTTCATCTTTAAGCTCTTACGCCGGCTCTTCCCAATCATCTACTTCCCAATGAGTAGCTTCTCTCCAAAACTCTACCTCGTCCCAACTACCCATCGAGCTTCTTCTTCACCGGGGATGAAGTCTTCCCGACTCGATTCTTTGAAATCATCGCTTGTTGTCGGGCATCTCCATGCTTCTAACTCAATAACAGGCTCAGTGTGAGCGAGTGAAGATGACTCGTCAATGCCTACGGCTTGAAATGAATTAGAAGATGGTCCGTAGTCAGCCGGATCCTCAATGTCCAAGACTTCAAAAACACCTATCTCTGTAAGCTCCATTGCATCTTCATAATAGGCATCTCCGCCGTCCTCATATATGGCTTCGACAAATGATATTTCATCAATTACGGCTCTTTCAGGATGTGTCCCTCGTGTGAAGGTGACAGATGTGTCACCGACTCTAAGAGTAATCTGTCCTTTGCAGAAGTCGATGAGAGCGTTAGAAGTGTCCAAAAAGGTTCGGCCTAGAATTAGAGGCATTTCTTTATCAGGTGGATAATCTAGGATAACCCAGTCGGTAGGGAAGACCAAATGTTCAATTTGAAGGAGAACATTAGCTACACAACCGGCTGCAGTACGACTAGATTTATCTACCATCTGAAGAGAAATCGGGCGTTCCCGCATCCTTTTATCTAACCCGAGCTTTTTGCATACGTTTAATGGCATCACATTAATAGAGGCCCCTGAGTCGCATAAGACATTTTCGAACAAATGGCCTTCGATCTCACAGGAGATTGAAGGTCTGCCAGGGTCACCTCGCTTAACAGCAATTTTCTGTGAAACCATCGCGCAATCCTCGCGAAACACTTCTTCAGCCATCCCCTGAAGCTTTCTCTTGCTCCCACAGAATTCTTTAAGATACTTAGTACATTTAGGCATTTCAGACAATACCTCAGCTAAGGGCATACTCACTTTAGTGTCCCTAAGTATCCTCCTCACCCCATCATCACACGCTTGTCTTTGGCGAGGCTCTCTCCTTGCTCTTCGGTGGATAAGGAAGGGCTTTATCATTCTTCGTGGCCTGATTCTTTATCGCCTCATCCTCCTTATCCTTCCATCTCACAAACTTTTCTTCCTTTTTCTAGTAGTCGAAGTACAGCCTCCGACTCTCCTTCCTTTCCTCATTATCGAATTATTTTCATCCTCCAGAAGAATTGTCACTAAGCTCCTCATCGTTGCTTTCTTCGGCATGTGGTTTTCGATTTCCCCCTCCCGAACTCATGGCGCCGGGAGGGGCTACTCGCTTCCGACATCTTGCCGGGTCCATTGCTTACCACTTCTCAATGTTACTTCATTCAACTCTCTTCTTGTCCATACTCCCATTGTGGTGTAATGGCAAAGTGCAAACATTCACATCACTTTTGGGTTTCTCTCGGTATAACTCGGGAGTTTACCGTGAGGTCTCGCTTGCTTGTTTGGTCCGCCATTTGACCAACTTGTCTCTCAATTGCTTTAACACTAGTAGACAGAGTCTTCACCATGTCTACCAATTTCATCGAATTTGTGTTGAGGACACATGAGGTGGTATGATTATTGTTCTCGAGTTTGATTCCACCACCTTGAGGCCTTTGGGAGTTACGAGGCGGCCTTTGATAGTTCGAGTTGAAAGAATTCGAATTTGAAGGGCCAGGTGGTAACTTGGCTTGATTGAAGTTTTGTCTTTGAAATCCCGAGTAGTTCTGGCTTTGATTGAAGTTTCGGAAGGGTTGGTTTTGATTATCCATTAAATTTACTTCTTCCGTCATCTCCGTTCCTACCGCATTCCAAGATCGGAAATTTGCGTCAAGATTGGCCACCGCTTGCTTATCAATTCCATCCGAGCAACCAATGACTTTGTATCAGGATTGCTTGCAGTACCTTCTTTCTTAACAACATTGGTCTTCTTAGGAGTCGACCACATATTGTTCTTGGCGATGGTCTCAGCCACTCTGTAGGCAGTCTCATCACCTCCCCCTAAGAAGGATCCATGAGCTGTGGAGTCAAGATAGTCTCTATTAGGTTGAGAGACACCTCTATAAAACAGTTCCAACAACTCATGTCTATCATATCCGTGATTGGGGCACTTCCTCATCAACAGATTTAATCTCTCCCAAGCCTTGCCAACAGTCTCATCCTCCATCTGCTCAAACGTAGCTATTTCCCGTTTCATTTCCATAATCTTGCCTGGTGAAACCCACTTAAGAGCGAAGGCTCTTTTGACATCATTCCATGTATGGAGGGAATGATGTGCTAATGACTTAAACCACCGACTTGCTTCACCTTTCAAAGCAAAAGGAAATAGCTTTAACTTTACGATCTCAGAATCAACACCAGGATAACGGCCTGCTTCACAGATTTGTACAAATGTGGACAAGAAGTCGTGTGGATCTTCCCCGAGCAAATACCATGGAAAGAGCTATTCGAACTAGAGCAACTACTCCGTTCTTTAGATCAAAGTTCACTCCTCCCATGTCGGGAGGACGAATAGGTCTATGCCCTTCGAGAAAATCTTGGTTTAGATATGGAGTGTAGGGTCCCTGGTTCAACTGATTAAAGTGGTTTTGGCGGAATTGTTGAAGTTGTTGATTTATGCCGACTTGCCGATTCTTCATTATTTGCCGCAGAGCTTGCATTTGTTGAAGGAGTAAATTTAATCGAGCTTGGGGATCGAGTCGGAATTGGTGGATCTTGATCCGCCATTTTGTCCAAATCGAGAGAAGCCTTCTTCTAAGGATAGATCGTTCGTGCTCAGGATCAAAGATCGAAGTCCTTCTTACTTCTCGTTTGCATAAACCGGAAGAAAGGAAAGGAAGAAATCAACCCTTTGGGGTTGATTAGAAACAGTTTAGAAAAGATTAGATGGTTTAGAGGAGAAAAGAGAAGAAAAGAGAAGAAAGAAAAGAAGTGATGATTGAGCAGATCGAATCAAGCGCCCAGCAGTGTTAGTGGACGTTCGTTGAATCGAACGCTGCGTTGATTGAATGAACGCTCGCTCAGAGGCGAGACTGAGGTGGACGGGCGTTCAAGTTGTTGAACGCTCGTTCAGATACTGAAAACCTAAAAACTAAGGTTACGTAAATTAAAACGAGATAAAAATAAAAGCGTAAAAGACTTATGGAAATAAAATCAAACAAATCTATAATTATGGAAACAGATCTAAGCTATAAAAAAGTAAGGAAAATAATTGATAGAAAATCAAATAAAATAAAACATAATAAATGTAATCCTAAAATTAAACGAAATCGAAAAGAAACTTACCTACTAAAAGTTTAAAAAACAAGAAAAACACTAAGACGGTAAAAACGTGTTGAAACCTTCTAGGCCAAAATGGAGGGAAAACAGTGGATTTTGACCTCGAAAACGCGACTGAACGCTCACGGCGGTTCACCACGTCGTCGGCGTCGGAACGAAGCTTTCGAATTGGGGTCCTGCGTTCCAAACGGACACTCGAGCCGAAAGTTACGCCAAAATACTACTGCGTGCTAAAAACGACCCCTTTTGACACATAAAGCGTCCTATGAAGAATCCGGCGGCCGTTATCGACTCCCCGCAACGGCGCCAAAAACTTGTTCGTAAAAACTAGTTTTATAATTTATAAACCGAAACACCCCAAGTATAAGGATCGTAGTATAGGGTGTTTACGGGTCGCCTCTAAAGGAGTGGAATGTTTATCGGATTCAAATATAAATCTATATCAATTATGTCACAATTATCTATCTAAACTAAAGCTGAAACTAACTAAAACCTAAACCTAAGAATTAAAACTAAAACAGGAAATAAAAACGAGCAGAAAATAAGAAAACAGAAATACGGACGAGCGTTCACTAAAGTGAACGAGCGTCTGAAAACTAAACCTAATGGACGGGCGTTCGCTATTGCGGACGAGCGTCTAACTACGAACTGAAGCAGAAAATATGCAGAAAATCAGCAAGAAACTAGGGTTCTAAAAAACTAAAACTTAAACTAAACTTAATCTAAACGGCTTGATTAAAACAATTAAAGGAAAACACAGCAAGGCGACTAGATTCCACCTATCAACCAACAATCCCAACTAGATGGTGATTAAAAAGACATAGTTTTTAGTAGTGATTTATTCACTTAATTCAATTAAATATCTTCAACCAAATTCTAGGGTTTCGTTTATCTTTTCAAATAAACTAAACATGCAATCAACACTAAATCACGAGATCGTTTCCAAACTCTTACTCAACTAATCATGCATAATCTCTTACAACACAATTAGATGCATTACTTTGAATAAAAGAGAACTTAAATAAACAGACTTTCATAAATTTATTCAAGCATAAATTAAACATAGATCGTTTCATCAAATCTTAATTCAATAAAACTTAAGCAATACAAAAGCAGATCCAAAGTAATGAAAAACTATGAAATAAACTCACTAAACATAAGCATCGAACTCTCTAGTTGGTTGTGTTGATGATGGGCTTCCTCCGTCGACTCATCGCAGAGCTTTTAGCCAACAATCATGTTGAAGATGATTGTTGGGTTGGAGAAGTTCATCTCTATGTAAAAGGCTTGTGGCCGCAGCTTTTTGGTGTAAAATTGCGATCTCAATTATGTGGTATATGAATTAGGGTTAAGAGGCCGCTATATATATGAGTTTTAAGTCGGTTATGACTAAGTCGGCCTTGAACGCCTGCGTCTGGTCTTGTGGACGCCCGCCTGGTGGATCTTGACTTTGCTCTAGACGTCCGTCCATGCTGCGTCCAAACTCTCGTATGTGATTTCCTCTCGGACGCCGTCCATGAAATCAAACGCCTGTCGGTGGACGGGATGCAGACTTGGCCGATTTGCTTTGAGGTCGGATTTCATCATCTTTATCCAATTTCTTCAAGCCAATTCCAACTCTATCTCTTATAATTCGACTTGAGCTTCATTTATCCTCATTATATGCACGAAAATTAACACCTACATGATAAATAAACAATGCAAAAATGTAATAAAATCCAAATAATAATAATTCCATTAAATCAACACTTAAAATCATCAATTTTGCATACAATCATCTTAAAATCATCTTTACTAAATAATTACACTTAAACCCTTAATTCTCATGTAAATTATGCAAATGTGGGGAAAATAATAATGAAATAAACCCCTAATAATCATATAAATATGACCTTAACATCACCCATCCCCCATCCACAACTGCTTTCAAATCTGAAGCTTTGACATCTCCATCAACCAGCCTCACACTTTTACTATGTTCATGAAAATGTTAAAAAAAAATTAAATAAGATACAACGACAAATGACTTCAAGTGTGCCAAATTGATACCCTGCTATATGCATAAAGGTATCAAGAGAATCCATCAACTTAGGTTCTAATTCTCGGTGCGGATCAAAAACGGAATCGATCAAGCTTCCTTCTCTTAAAGTTCTGAAAATAAGGATATGATGGCTCCCCCTCAGCTTTCGTCTTCCCTAGCACCTTTTTTCCTAACCATAAAATGAAATGTTAAATATCCACTTAAGAACTTAAATTTCATAATGAAGATTATAGTACATTTAATTAAAGTGTCGATTTCTTTTCTTAATTACAGCTACCTTTTGGAGCTTCGATCATGGCCTCTACCAGAGCGTCCACGATGGGATGTTCATCAATCTCCACATAATTCATCCATCCTAAACATGTACAATTTCAACAAACCAAAATAAACAACAAATTCTACTATTTATTGTATTCAACATAATACAAGTGCAACATTGTACCATTTTACCTTGAGGCTTAGATTGCTCCCCAACCTTGTCATCTCCAACCATTTTACCTTCACTCTGAGATTGCTCCCCAACCTCGTCACCTCCAACCATGAGATTATCAGGATTTACAGGTTCCTGACCTTCACCTTCATGCCTCTCTTCACCTCCAACTCTGTCATTCAAAGGATTTACATGCACATCACCTTCAGATTGCTCCTTCTCCTGGCCTTGAGATTGCTCTCCAACCTCGTCACCTCCAACCATGTGATCATCAAAATTAATAGCTTCTTCACCTTGACCTTCCTGCCTCTCTTCACCTCCAACCGTGTCATTATTAATGGCAGCTCCACAATTTCCACATACAACTTTTTTGGCAATAGCTTCCAACGAATCAACCTTTGTCCAAATAGCCTCTAGTTGAGATTGTAATGATTTGTTCTCCTCTTTAACCACTCTTATAATCTCATCTTTCACCTTATCCATATCATAGCCACTTGCACTTTCAGAGGGTTGGGGAAATGAAGGTTGATCCACATTCACCTCACCTCCTTCTTCCTCACCTCCTTCTTTGGTGGAATCAGACATATCCCCATCCTCACTAACATCACTATCGTGGACTTCCAGTAAAGCAACATAATAAGGCTTACACTTTTCAGACTTATGTACAGCAAGAGTTGGCAAAATTTCCACCTACAGTGAATTCATAATATATAAATTAATAAGATTTAAATTAGGGCATCAAACATTTAAGAAAGGACTACCTAACAAGATATACATTCAAACCTGTGCTTGTTCCAAAAGAGCATTGACACTCGAAGAGCTCACCCTCCTTTCCACTTGCCCACTTATGCATTCTTGGCAAGGCTTTCAGATCAACAGACTCGCTAACGACCGTAAACACGGGATGGATTCAAGTGCCCATACCTACATAAACATGACATTTACAAAATAACTTCCAAAATTTTATGACTTCCGAATTAAAACAAGATTACATATCATAATACATACCATCGTGAGCATGTGGGAATCCATTCAATGTATACCCCACCTTGTCCTTGTCCTTTTTGAACGACTTACTCATGTCCCGATTAAACAAGCGAATCAGTATATTGATAACACAACATCCCCAAGGATACTTGTTGAATGCATCCAAATCATCCACCAACTTAAACCACCACCAATCCAACGACACCTTCTCCTCGCATACCAACAAAACATAAGACAAAATAATCAACAATCCCAACTTGTATTTATCATTTTCATCCGCAACATCAGAAACGCTTTCAACAAATCATTTCGCGTTTATTGACTTTATGTTCTTAAAGTAGCGTTTGACAATACGACAACCTTGAGCTTTCTTCTCACTCACTTTCCACTCAAACATCCCAACATTTAATCCGGTAACCAATGTAAATTCCTTCAAACTAAACCTAAGAGCCTTGTTGTTTCCAACCTTAAACCAGAAAATTTGCTTTGAATCGCCCTCCACCTGTCTCATCAACATATTATGCACAATTTGAGTACAATTAACCTCAGGAAGGCTAATTAAATTCCCAAAACAACTATTTCTTAGTGCTTTCTTGTGTTCTCTGTCTAATTCACCATAGACATAATCAGCTTTATCAACATGGCTTCTATTAACAATCTGAGATCTCTTCGCCCTCTCCACACTTGTCAATTGGTATTTAAGATTCATTTCTTTACTAACAAAATAGATAACCCGCTTTAGTACATCATCCACTTTCAAATGAGCATAAAAAACAGATTACATGGAACTTAAATCGATTAAAGATACTAATGCACATTTTAATTTCAAATTCAAAATGTCCAATAGTTCTAATTCACAAACTAAACCCGATTAAAGAAATCACCCCCAATATCAGTTTCTACATTACAAGCTACATGCATTACCATAATCACACTTAAATCGACTGTACTAAAGAAATCATAATGACGATTCTCAATCCATAAATTAATTTTACCAGAGTGTTGCTTGACCCTCTCGCCGGAACTGAGTTGCAGACGGAAAGCTACTGTCTTCCACGCCGGAACAGACGATCTAATTCCTCCAAATCGGTACTCTTCTATGGATCGATCTATTGAAAACAACTTTGATGTTGTTATAGAAAGGAGAAGAGGAGAAGAAGAACGGTTCCTTTTCACCGACTTCGATTTGGGAATTTTTTGGAAGGAAATGGGAGAAAGTGTTTGGGTGAAAGGTGTTGGAAAGGTGTCCTAAACCCAATCGGGTCGGACCGGATCCGACCGGGTCGGGTCATTTACAGTCTATTTAGTTCATGTAATAACTTTATTATGATTAATAAAAGCACTTATGTTATTATATATTGTTTATCTTCATATTATTTGTTGTATATATATAGTAACGCCCCTAGTATCAATCATGATAGAGAAACCATGATAGTGATTATGGTTGATGAGATCTCTAATCACTATAACAAGGTTGGTACTTAAATGTCTCTAGTCTTACATATTATCAAATGGGACATTGATAGTATAATCGAGACTCAAGCACGTATTGGATGTCTTCTATCTTTTAGAAGGTAGGGATAGATCTCGCTCTATCGAAGTGTAGAGACACTTGGGTGCACGTGGACGTGTATTAGAGAATGCGACGTTAGATCGACCCACTTACATTAAGTGTCACACTATGTGGCGGTTGTGTAATTATCCTTTGACCGAGTCTTCATGGCATCACGGTGTGGATTGTCATGCTTTGACACTATTGAGATTTCTCCTAACCACGGGGGCGATCATGCGGTAGTGATTGGGTATGATATTGAAGCACGCGGAGTATACATGATTAGTCGTCCGGGAATCGCGTATCCTATGTTTGGGATTGAATATCCGAAATGGCCTTCTTATAAGGAATGTCTAGCTCTCGAGAATCTTTGCAAAGTGGGAGTAAATGTGTTATTATTCGAGAGAGCATGATATCCAGATTATAAGATACGATCGTCAATGTATTGACACTCGAGATACGATCGTATGGATATTATTATAGCGATAGGATTGTAAGTTACACGGTAACTGCTTCACATGAAAGGTAGTAGTCATTGCTTTTGACTCTTCCGATGATTGGGGGTCACGGTGTGTTGCTAGACGCTATCCCGTGATCGTTAGGTATGGAGGGCATTTTGGTAAATTGCACTTTGTGTCTACGGCCAACATATTCGGAAGCCTATCGGGTCACACACATATGAACATCGAGTCGGATTAAAATGCGGTTATAGTTGATAACCAAATAAGGAAAGTTTATCTCAGACTATAAAGGTTATAGTGGTAAATTAATATGGTGGTATTTATTTATTATGAATAAATAAAATACAAGATATTAATTATATACATAAATTAGATTAATTAAAGAATATTCCGAAGTCAATCTTTTTTTTGGGATATGGGCGCCACTTTTGAGTGTGTAAGATACACTTGGATTGTGCACTTTAATTAATAAGATTACCATAATATTAATATAAGATATTAATTGATTTTGGAAAATAGATTTATGGTAATAAGATAATTATAATCAATATAAGATATTGGCAAAATAAATTATAATTAAAGAGATAAATCAATCTAGAAGATTTTCTTTATTTTATTGGAAAAAGGTTTTCTTCTCCTCCACACCATATGGGGCGCCCCAACCACTATATATAGGAGGTGGGTGTCAAGCTCTTTGGTACAACACAATTGCAAGAGTTCATAATTCTTGTGTAAAATAGAGAGCTCTCCATAGTGAGTTTGTGAGGGAAGAAAAGGTCCGGTCTAGCAGCCGGAGTTTTTCCGATAGCAATCCAAGGAGGATTCCGGCGAGGGGTTCGTGTGGATTAGCGATAGAGGCCGGACACGTGGACGGCTTGCGCATTGAACTACTCTCCGTTGGCGGTCAAAGCGACGATCTTGTAGATCATCTAAGGTATAACCGTCAAACTACTTAACGTGTTTATTGCATTAAACGAAGAACGATCTAGAAAAGGAAATCAAATTTTAAATTCCGCTGCGTTAAACTAGTGATTTCCTAACAGTGGTATCAGAGACAGACTTCGAGCTTAAGCAATAAGCATAATTTAAATGCGTAGTATTTAATCGATAGATGCAAGATTTAAATCGCGAAACGTTAAAACAAAAAAAAAATATAGGGTTCATGGGGTCGGCCGATCGGGCGGCGCCCCATCCTCGGCGGGCGGCGGCGGCGGCGGCGGGCGGTGGCCTTCGGTCGCCGTCCGTCGGCTCTCCTCTTCCATTCGGGGAGATCAACCCTTTTGTTTTGTGATATTTTATTGTGCATAGATATCTCGTTTGTTTAGTTGTGTGTCATATGGCCAACCGATGGTTCAAATAGTTTGGACCATTGGGAAACCATGTGGACATTGGCCTTTCCAAATTTTGATTTGGAATAGGCTCAAGCCTTTCCAAATATTTGATTTGGAATAGGCAAGCCAGCCACTTCCAAAATTTTGATTTTGGAAAGTGGCTGTGCCTAAACCAAAATTATTTGGCCTTTCCAAATATTTGATTTGGAGTAGCTCAGGCCCTTTCCAAATATTTGATTGGAATAAAGCTTAGTTTCAAGCCACTTCCAAAATTTTGATTTTGGAAAGTGGCACTGTGCCTAGACTAAAATAATTTGGCCTTTCCAAATATTTGATTTGGAGTAGAGCTTCAGCCCTTCCAAATATTTGATTTGGAACAGTTTAGCTTAGCCACTTCCAAAATTTTGATTTTGGAAAGTGGCTGAGCCTAAGCTAAATTTAGTATTGGAAATGAAACAAATAGAGACTTTATAATTTTAATTTTATTTTGAATAGTTCAAATTTAATTAAAATTGAAATCGATTTAAAATTAAATGTTAATTTTAATTTTCGTTAAGTCATATAATTAATTAAAAGTTATTTAATTATTTGACGTGATAAAATAAAGACGCATGAGTAGTAGTAGTTAAAATTAGAATTTAATCTTTTTCATAAGATAAAATTGTATGGATTAGATGAGTAGATATAATGTGATTATATGACCCGATCGATCATGGACTCACCAATAGGATAGATGGGAATGTTTTCTTTATGTTGGTTTTGAAAAATTGTCCTAGGCCGTTATGAAGAACGTGACCTAGTTTACTTTTGCATTTATCCCATTTCTCGAGTTCCCCTCTGCAGCGGCGGGTGTAATTATTTATTATGTAACAAGAATGGAGCAAGAAGTTCGAGACCAAGGAGAAATAAAGAACCCATTGGCGATAAAGAATAAAGATCCTATTGGAGGTTGCAGATACCCTTAGTTTGTGACCAGCGGTTTAAATGGGTTTGTATTCAAACCGCACTCAGGAAAAGTCCATGATCATACCGGTTATTTTATGCGCGGAATGTTGTGTATGTTTTACTTTATATGATATCGTAGTAATATGCACATAGTAGATGAGACCATAATTAAACCAAATTAATTAAGTGAATTAATTAAAATTATTCCCACGCCAAAAATCGAGCCAAAATTGTCTCCCAATATTATAATGACGGTGAAGAGCCCTTGTTCGGATCCAATCGATCGGCCTCGCCGGGAGTTGACCTACCACGGGTATATCGTTATTATTGAGATATGATCGTTACGAGATCTCATGAATATTGGGTTACGACTCGACCGAATCTTGCGGTGATTGGCCTCGTCAGGACCGCCTCGATTTTAGAGACAAGGGTTGGCTATCACATGTAGATGTGAACGCCAAAGAGTTGACTAGTCAACCACCGGGAGTCGCATGCGACGCGATCGCAAGAGTACCTACCGTCGAAATTATCTCGGTTGATCGGCCCTCGTCGGGAATCGAGGTAACTAGATGGGATCCCAGCCACTAAAGAATTAATTAAATTCTTGAAAGTCAATAGGGAATAGTTGGCTAGTGGGAGTAAAACCTTATAAAAATTTTAAGTGCAAATTTAGGGTTTTTATACATGAGCTTTTACTTATTCTATCTTTTATTTATTGTTGTAGAAAATGTCAAACAAATTGAACCTTCGTTTTATCATCGATAACAAGCTTGACGAAACTAATTTTCTCGATTGGGAAAGAAACCTCAAAATCGTTTTGAGGCACGAGAAGATTGGCTATGTCTTGGACGAGGCCCTACCGAAAAGCCCGCCGAGGGTTCGGCCGCAGATGTTGTCGAAGTACAACAAGCAACATTCGACAAGATCGATGCTACATGTATCGTGAGAGATGCTTCTATGACACCGAATCGCTGAAACAAAGATGAGTCTATGGACGCCTACTCTATCATGGTCCACCTGAAGGAACTTTATGCTTCTCGCCTCGTCATGAGAGGCACGAGGTCTCGAAGGCCCTGTTTAGTTGTAAGATGGCATCCGGGATCTTTGTGGGGTCACACGTGCTTAAAATGATCGGGTACATAGAGAGGCTTGGGAAGTCGGGCCACAAGTTGGAACGAGTTGAGTATTGACTTGATTTCGCAATCTCTACCGACTCATTCTCGCAGATTTGTGATGAACTATCACATGAACAAGATAGATTGCTCCTAGCGGAGTTATTGAACATGTTGAAGCTCGCCGAGGGCATTGTAGGGAAGGAAAGCAAGTGTTCTTTGGTCACTTCAAGTAAGGGCAAGGCAAAAGCCGAGAAAAAGTCCAAGAAGGCGAAGGTCGCACCTAAGCCAACGCCTAAGATAGCAAAAGACAAATCCAAGGATGCTTGCTTCCATTGCGGTGAGACCGGACATTGGAGGAGAAAGCGCAAGGGCTTCTTGAGTACCAAGAAGAAGCATTCTCGATGCTTCGACTTCGTGTATATTTATGATTGAGATCAACATTACTTCTTCTAAGTCCAACCACCGGGTATTAGATCATCGGTTGTGGTTCTCATATTTGTACGAATATCACGAGGCACTAAGAAGAACTAGAGATCCGAGGAAAGGAGAGGTGGACCCACGCGTTGGAAATGGAGCAAGTGTTGTTGCTACTGGCCGTAGGAGTTTATTTTCTTTCATTGCCCGGTGGGCTAGTACTAGAACTCAATAATCTGTTATTTTGTTCCCCGCTCTTACGAAGAGCATTATTTCTATTTCTCGCATTAGATGTTGATGGATTTTCTTTTACGCTTGAGAATAAATGTTGTTCTTTTTCACGTGATGGAATCTTTTATGGTAATCTTGGCATACTTAGCAATGGTCTCTACATATTAGATATGAATGTTGACGTACTTAATATAAATAACAAGAAAGCCAAAACAAATGACTTGAATGAATCCTACTTATGGCATTGTAGACTTGGCCATATAAATAAGAATCGCATTTCCAAACTCCATAAAGATGGAATGTTGGATCAATTCGACACTTAATCGCTTGATACATGCGAAGCTTGTTTACTTGGCAAGATGACAAAGTCACCTTTTAGTGGCAAAGGGATAAGATCCAATGAATTGCTTGAGCTCATACATACTGATGTGTGTGGCCCAATGTCGATTCAAGCCAAAGGAGGATACTCTTATTTTATCACCTTCACTGATGACCATTCTCGCTATGGTTATATATACTTAATGAAGTACAAGTCCGAAGCCTTGAAAAGTTCAAAGAATTCGAAGCGAAGTGGAGAAACATTTGGGTAAAGAAATCAAAACACTTCGATCCGATCGAGGTGGAGAATACCTAGATGGAGAGTTTCAAAGTTATTTAAAGGAGAATGGGATTCTACTGAATGGACCCTCCAGGGACGCCCAAATGAATGGCATTTTCGAGAGGAGGAACCGTGACTTTGTTAGACATGGTACGATCCATGATGAGCTACGCAGCTTCTTCCAAAATCGTTTTGGGGTACGCTCTAGAAACCGTGATCCTATACACTCGAACCGAGTTCCATCAAAGACGGTTGAATCCACACCATACGAGGTATGGCATAAGAGAAACCGAGTCTAGCCTATCTTAAACCTTGGGGTTGTCCGACTTATGTGAAGAGGATGATGCCCGATAAATTAGAAGCTAGATCTCGACAAATGTCTATTTGTGGGTTATCCTAGAGAAACTAGAGGATACCAATTTTACCATCCCGAGGAACAAAAGGTGTTTGTTGTTGTGGATCGCCACTTTCGGAGAAAGAGTTTATTCGGATAGGTCGGTGGGAGTAAAATTGATCTTGAAGAAATTCGAGAACCACTTACGGATAATAGTCGGTTGATGGAAGTAGAGGACTTGCCACACATAGATGTGACACCACCTCTACCGTGGACACACTAGCACCTCGAAGATCACACAGGAACGCCGTGAACTCGAAAGGTATACAGCGTGTATCTCATGGAAGATGAGGACCCTAGAACTTATGAGGAAGTGCTATTAAGGCATGACAAAGAGAAGTGGGGCTGGAAGCCATGAATTTCGAAATGGAATCCATGAAAGACAACCAAGTTTGGAACTTAGTTGATCCACCGAGGGAATAGTTCCCATAGGGTGTAAATGGGTCTTTAAGAGAAAGACCGACATGGACGGTAACGTGACTACCTACAAGGCTAGGTTGGTGGCAAAAGGATATAAGCAAAGACAAGGAGTTGACTATGACGAAACCTTTTTCGCTTTGTTGCCATGTTAAAATCCATTAGAATTTTGCTTGCTATTGCAAAGATACCATGATTAAATCGCGGATGGATGTGAAAACAGCTTTCCTCAACGGAACTCGTTCGAGGAAGTGTATATGACACGACTGAGGGTTTCACAACCAATGACGCCAGGATGGTGTGTAAACCGCAAAGATCCATTTATGGACTAAAGCAAGCTTCGAGTTGGAATCTTCGCTTTGATGAGATAATCAAACAGCTTTGATTTCATCAAGAACGAAGATGAGCCCTGTGTTTACAAGAAGGTTAGTGGGAGTGCCATTGTGTTCTTAGTGCTTTATGTGGATGACATAACGCTTCATAGGAAATGATGTGCCTATGTTACAATCAGTCAAAGCTTGGTTATCCAAGAACTTCTCTATGAAGGACTTGGGTGAGGCGACTATATTCTCGGGAATAAAGATCTATAGAGATAGATCTAAAAGGTTGCTTGGTCCTCACACAATCCACCTACATAGACAAGATGTCAAGAGATTCAGCATGGAGCGAGCCCAAGAAAGGATTGTCGCCCATGTCACATGGGTCTACCTGCCCAAGGAATGAGTCCTAAGACGAGAGGAGGAAAGGGCACAAATGAGTAAAGTCCCTTATGCTTCGGCAATTGGGTCTATCATGTATGCCATGTTATGCACAAGACCACTGCACGCCTCGCACCTCTCTTAGTATGACTAGCGGTGTACCACCCAATCCAGGTGATGGTCACTGGTTTCTTTGTCAAAAATATCCTTAAGTACTTGAGACGCACTCAGGGATATGTTCCTCGGTTTTCGGGAATGATGATTTAGTATTACGAGGTTACACACGGATGCCGCCTAAACCGACAAGGATGACTTCAAGTCACAACTGGATTTGTTTTCACGCTTAACGGCGGAGCAAATGAGTGGAAGAGTTCCAAGCAGGAGACTACTGCAGATTCTACAACGGAAGCCGAATACATAGCACCTCGGAGGCGGCAAAGGAAGCGATTTGGATGAAGAAGTTCATTCATCGAACTTGGTGTGGTTCCTCCATTGAAGGTCCAGCACCTGCATCTTGTGATAATAATGGAGCGATATCTCGACCAAAGGAACCAAGGTCTCGTGAAGTCCAAACATGTGCTACGGCGCTATCACTTGATTAGAGAGATAGTAGATAGAGGAGATGTAAAGATAGAGAAAGTCCACACGGATGATAACATAGCCGATCCGTTAACCAAGGCATTGTCTCAAGCTAAGCATGAGAAACATGTTCACGTGCACGGGCTTAGGCATATGGGTGATTGGCTTTAGGCCAAGTGGGAGATTGTTGAAAGGTGTCCTAAACCCAATCGGTCGGACCGGATCCGACCGGTCGGGTCATTTACGCCTATTTAGTTCATGTAATAACTTTATTATGATTAATAAAAGCACTTATGTTATTATATATTGTTTATCTTCATATTATTTGTTGTATATATATAGTAACGCCCCTAGTATCAATCTGTGATAGAGAAACCATGATAGTGATTATGGTTGATGAGATCTCTAATCACTATAACAAGGTTGGTACTTAAATGTCTCTAGTCTTACATATTATCAAATGGGACATTGATAGTATAATCGCAGACTAGCACGTATTGGATGTCTTCTATCTTTTAGAAGGTAGGGATAGATCTCGTCTATCGAAGTGTAGAGACACTTGGGTATGCACGTGGACGTGTATTAGAAGAACGCGACGTTAGATGACCCACTTACATTAAGTGTCACACTATGTGGCGGTTGTGTAATTATCCTTTGACCGAGTCTTCATGGCATCACGGTGTGGATTGTCATGCTTTGACACTATTGAGATTTCTCCTAACCACGGGGCGATCATGCGGTAGTGATTGGGTATGATATTGAAGCATCGCGGAGTATACATGATTAGCCGTCCGGGAATCGCGTATCCTATGATTGGGATTGAATATCCGAAATGGCCTTCTTATAAGGAATGTCTAGCTCTCGAGAATCTTTGCAAAGTGGGAGTAAATGTGTTATTCGAGAGAGCATGATATCCAGATTATAAGATACGATCGTCAATGTATTGACACTCGAGATACGATCGTATGGATATTATTATAGCGATAGGATTGTAAGTTACACGGTAAATCGCTTCACATGAAAGGTAGTAGTCATTGCTTTTGACTCTTCCGATGATCGGGGTCACGGTGTGTTGCTAGACGCTATCCCGTGATCGTTAGGTATGGAGGGCATTTTGGTAAATTGCACTTTGTGTCTACGGCCAACATATTCGAAGCCTATCGGGTCACACACATATGAACATCGAGTCGGATTAAAATGCGGTTATAGTTGATAACCAAATAAGGAAAGTTTATCTCAGACTATAAAGGTTATAGTGGTAAATTAATATGGTGGTATTTATTTATTATGAATAAATAAAATACAAGATATTAATTATATACATAAATTAGATTAATTAAAGAATATTCCGGAAGTCAATCTTTTGGGATATGGGCGCCACTTTTGAGTGTAGAAGATACACTTGGATTGTGCACTTTAATTAATAAGATTACCATAATATTAATATAAGATATTAATTGATTTTGGAAAATAGATTTATGGTAATAAGATAATTATAATCAATATAAGATATTGGCAAAATAAATTATAATTAAAGAGATAAATCAATCTAGAAGATTTTCTTTATTTTATTGGAAAAGGTTTTCTTCTCCTCCACACCATATGTGGCGCCCCAACCACTATATATAGGAGGTGGGTGTCAAGCTCTTTGGTACAACACAATTGCAAGAGTTCATAATTCTTGTGTAAAATAGAGAGCTCTCCATAGTGAGTTTGTGAGGAAGAAAAGGTCCGGTCTAGCGGCGGAGTTTTTCCGATAGCAATCCAAGGAGGATTCCGGCAGGGGTTCGTGTGGATTAGCGATAGAGGCCGGACACGTGGACGGCTTGCGCATTGAACTACTCTCCGTTGGCGGTCAAAGCGACGATCTTGTAGATCATCTAAGGTATAACCGTCAAACTACTTAACGTGTTTATTGCATTAAACGAAGAACGATCTAGAAAAGGAAATCAAATTTTAAATTCCGCTGCGTTAAACTAGTGATTTCCTTACTGCAAAATAAACAAAATAGATAACCCGCTTTAGTACATCATCCACTTTCAAATGAGCATAAAAAACAGATTACATGGAACTTAAATCGATTAAAGATACTAATGCACATTTTAATTTCAAATTCAAAATGTCCAATAGTTCTAATTCACAAACTAAACCCGATTAAAGAAATCACCCCCAATATCAGTTTCTACATTACAAGCTACATGCATTACCATAATCACACTTAAATCGACTGTACTAAAGAAATCATAATGACGATTCTCAATCCATAAATTAATTTTACCACAGTGTTGCTTGACCCTCTCGCCGGAACTGAGTTGCAGACGGAAAGCTACTGTCTTCCACGCCGGAACAGACGATCTAATTCCTCCAAATCGGTACTCTTCTATGGATCGATCTATTGAAAACAACTTTGATGTTGTTATAGAAAGGAGAAGAGGAGAAGAAGAACGGTTCCTTTTCACCGACTTCGATTTGGGAATTTTTTGGAAGGAAATGGGAGAAAGTGTTTGGGTGAAAGGGTGTTGATTGAGAGGTTATAAATGAGGGGCAAAACAGGAAGTTCAGACATTTATTATTATTTCTCCCTTTTTCGTTTTTTTTTAAATACTAAATTGGTCAAAGGTCTTTTACACCAAACAATTTCGGAAATGGGTCATATAAGCCATTCTCCCTTATTTTTTACGATAATTGCAGTTGAGATAAAGAACACCGATGAAAAACAAAATGAACCCAAGAAAGTTAAAAATGTTATGAAATAATTGATGTGAATGTCCATTAACTTACACCATAAATACCAAGAGGTTTTATTCAATTCTAGAATTCACTACCATTCATCATGTAAACCTAAGTTACAAATTCCAAGAGTTTTCTTGTCAATTATTATCATTCATTGTATCATTTGTAGTTGGTTCATCTACCTTTGGTGTTGTATAAATACCTCATCCATATCTTTGGAATGTGTGTAGAGAAGTTGAGATGAAGTAATAAGAAAGTTCATTCTTCCTTTTTCCTCTACATTTTTGTTGTTGTATCTTTGGTTTGTTTTCTATTATTTTATAACACGTTATCAGCACGAGACTCTACCATTTTTGAGCTCATGGTTCTCCGTAATTGATATGAAGCATTACCTCCCAAATTGTCACAACATCAACGTAGCAATTCTTCTTGATTAGGTGAAGGCATTCATTTTTGACAATTTTGGATGACCGGGGAGACTATACAACTACATAGCAAAATTTGTTGTAAGTTTTTTTTCTTTCCCACTGCAATTCATATTATCATATTTAGAATTATGACTTGATGCCAACTATTTGTTTACTACTGTTACTATGCTTGTGGAGAATAAACGAATGTATATAATTAAAATTGCTCAACCATTTGATCTAATAAGCCTTCTTGAATTCAATAATTTCATGTGATGATGTTGCAACAGTATGCTTCCCTTTAATATCATGATTGGTTGTTGATATATGCTAATAAAGTCTTGCTTCTAAATGTTCTTGTGCTATTGGTTAACTCCAATTCAGCAAATGTGGCTTGCGTTTTTTGTGTTTTTGGTTTAATACAATTAGTTGTAGATGGTTGCTTTGAAAAGAAATGATGAGAATGATTATTGCATATAGACATAAAACTTTCTCTTGGACACAAACTAAATGTTAGCATAATCCATGGAATTACTTGTTGTTGTGCATTATTTGAATTATAAGGACATTAGATATCTTTAAGATTATTGGAATTGTCATTGTGGTTTTATATTTAGATGATTTTAATGCTAATTTCCAATGAGTGAAACCTTGTTATATGACCCTGTGTAGAATATTATTACTACTGCTTCTTTCGAAATGTGCAGTACATAGATTTTGCCCAATGCATTGGCTATATGAATTGTTGCATATATGTGTTAATTGGTTTCATCACTCCTAGGATATCTAAAGGTGTTCTTCTTACAATATTATTCTGTTGAGTTATATGCATTTACTTGACTGAACACTACTATTTGAGAAGAAAACTTTGGAAGAGAATTCCTTTTATTTATTTATTATCCCTGAGTATTGGTAGAAAAAAGGAAGAGAATGCACACCTTTGTGCATGGACTCTCGGTGTAGTATATGGTACTCACATTGCAGCAAAATAATTAGGAAATGAAATCCGTTTAGTTCGCTCAGTCGAGTTTCAAAAGGACAAGAATGAATGGATACCTTTGATTTGCTGGCATGATTTTGTATTTCATATTGAAATTATTTCCATGTGTAATAACATGTGTTTATATGTTATTTTGATTATTTATACTGCTAACATATTTATACATCGAGATATGAGTTTAAGATGCTGGTATTGAGATTTCATTACGGGATGTATTGTTGGCCATTTCGCTTAAGTGCTTATACTTGTCTTTTACATCGATTAGTAATAGTTGGTCATCATATGGTAATAGCCTCTTACACGGTGATCGGTCATTTAAGAATCACATTCTACATGTTTGTATATTATATTGATAAATCATCTACGGCACTTGGACACAAACAAATAATGTAAGAATTTGAGGTAAAATTTTATTCTTTATGATGATTATACAATTGTTTTTCCTATATGATATGCACGTAATATTGATGTTAGTGGACTTTGTAACATCAACACAATGAGAGCTCAAGTGAGTAAAATGTCCCAATCAATTGGTAAACATCCATTCCATGTAGTGAATGTGACTCCATTTTCAAAATTTGGGAACGATCGTGGCGGCGGTGAATTTGAATTTGGCCCTAAAGATTAAAGCCAAACTTGAGATTGATTGTTGGCAATGACAAAATATGTCTCATCGATAGTGCGACAATGCACATTACTGAGAGAATGTCTCAAAATAAAAAAAAAATAAAAAAATGGGAGAAGCAAATAATAATTGTTGCAAGTGCTATATTGATATAAGGCGTCGAAAAAGCCATTGATATTTAATCGCTTGAAATAAAGCACTATGCTCTCCCGAGTCTCGAATATATTAGTTTAGAGATATCTATAAAAATTATGGTATCATATCGAGACTATGAGAAATAAAGAGTATTTACTCGTTATGAATATCATTTGTCGGTGAAATGAGTATAAACAATATGTTTGAAAATGATGAGACATGTCAAATCCTAAAAGATAAAGTGACAAACACTATATGCATCATTTTTGGAATTAAATTATGTAAGATGCATCATGCCACCAAATTAAAAATTTTAAGTCAGTATCATTCCATTCAATGAAGTGAACGTGGGAAATATATTATTCGGAGATATCAATTACCGTTGTCATACCAAAATGAGACAACGGATGAAACGATATTGAAATGTCAAACTCGGAAGAGATTATTCCCGCTTGATATATATTCATGAAGTTTGTTGATACCGCGATAAGAGGATATCACATTAAAATGTAGAATCCGTCACGGGTTATTGCAAATATTCGGATATCGATTGTATATATTGTCCGAGATTAGCGGGTGGAAAAATAAATACAATTAAATCAATTCTCGTGACAAATATTATAATATAAATGAACTTGAAGTTCATTTCGAATAGTCGTGATTGAGTCACGTAATACACACACAGATGTGGACAAAATTTATGAGATGAATTAAGAACTCTAAAAGAGTCATCAATTATGAATGTTCGTAATATAAAAATCACGAAAGACATGTCATAAAATAGCTATATAGCATATCAATATAAGACACAATAAGCATTGTCAATCTCATGTGGGGAGAAAAGAACATGAAGTTTTATTATATTATTTTATCGAAACCCCAGGTAAGAATGTCAAAAATAATGTGAATGATTCTTGAAGAATCGAAATGACATAGTACTATCTTGATGTTGATATTTATATTAAACCCATGAAACGTATAAGTTGTTTTGTTTCCAAAGATATTAATCTCATAGATATGAGATGATTAAATAACTTTTATAATCATTAGAAACAAAAGTCAAATAGCACTTGATCATGAGATTGATTTAGCAAAAATCATTGTGTTAGAAAATATGTAAATCGTTTGAAAGCGAATGACAGAGCATCAAGTTACTGACTCGGTGCAATTACTACATTTTTAACGAAGATCATTTCCGGCATTTGGGGAGATAAGAGAACCCCATTTTAATATATAAGAATGCCGAGAAATTTTATAAAGATCTTCTACGCATCATTCTAACTAAATTGTGTAAATAGTTTAACATGCAATATTTAGCAAGGAACCGCCAGATGCTTTTACTTTGGGTATAAAGAGTGACTATTTATAAATGCACCCAATCAAATATGATTGATAATTATATCTACGAGAAAGTGTATAAGACCGATCGGTGTAAAAGATAAAATCCACGGAAAGTGAATTCACTATTGATATTAAGTCACTCATGAAATATCTCAAGAGATTTGTCTCAAAACGAAACCCCAAATAAATTCGCAGACGTGCATCCAATGATAAAATATTGGGGTTATGGAACAACCGGATCCATGCATTGATAAGGATTCGGTTTATGCTAATATCGAATTAGCAATGTATTTCACGGGAGAAATTGGTAATATATTATCACGATCGTCGACGACATATTTGCCTCATAATTTGCTAGTATAAACGGATCCGTAACCCATGTCAATAATAGAGGCCGGAAGCATATAGATCGGGTAAAAATTAAATAAACAATAGAGGTCGATCTTGATTAGAATTTGGTCTCAGTAATAACCAATTATTGATTTTGATCAATTACATTCTCCCACTATGGATAACATCATGTTCCGCTACTTAATAAATCTGGCAAAGAATTAAGGATTTTTATATGACGTTGTGACCGTGATATTTATAGAGTCACTAGACATATTTATATGAAAATGTATGATTGATTTTAGACATGAAAATCGCAACCTGTATATATTGCTGAGTTGCAAATGTCATTATATTGCTTAAAATATGGTTAAAGGTAAGAAAATCAATCAGTAAATTCCCTATGAATAAGGTATATATATATAAATAGCTCATGCATAATGACATGAGTTGTGTGATATTACATCCCCTATTTTTATTTAGAAGATAATGTTGATTGTGTTGCAAGTGTTGCACAAATGAGTAGTGGGTATGATAATTTTAGCCCTTACATTTAAATTGGACTAAAAAAGAGATATGACTTATAAAAGTACGCAAGAAGTGACAATCGACATGTTTGTTCACTAAGTTCATTCCAACATCTATTTTGGAGAATTATGTTTATAGTATTGGAATGCGTACATTTGAATGGATCGTTGTCGCCGTGGGAGCGACAACTTCAAAACAATCTTGATGCTTTGGTCTCTGTATGAACAATGATCGACTTTTTTCCCTTTAACTAAGTTTTTTTCCCACAGGTTTTCTTAGTTAAAGGTTTTTAACGAGGCAATCAAAGTGCAACACATAAAAACGCATATGTCATGAACTACTTTCCTTGTCTAGTTTTTGTCCCAATCGGGTTTTTCTAGCAAAGTTAATAGTACATGACATATACGTTATGCAACTTAGATAGAGCATTCAAATCACTTCTATATTCAATGATCTTTATCTACTATTACAATCGCAAAGAAGATTGTTCATCTCAAATTCAATAATATTTACATAAGTGGGAGAGCACATGATCTTCAAAGAGAAGTAAAATCGATATGCGATGAATCAAGCCAAAGTGTTGACCCGTGATTCAATTACACTCAAATGATGAAGAATTGTAGCAAAGATACATGGTGTTCGATCGATATTTCAAAGGACACAAGAGGAATTATACATCATACTTTTGAAGACGATCTACAAATGAAAAGCGATGCACAAGTTGTTCAAATTAAGTGATCAAATCATTCGATTTATTCACGAAGCATAGTTTTCTACTACATTCAAGATAAGATTTCCATTTGCCGTTTCAAGCTCTCAAATATCGCTTTCATCATGGGAGTAATACAAGCACGAATGAATATGTACTATTTTCCTTCACTTGGATTTTTTCCATAGGGTTTTTCCTCGTAAGGTTTTAACGGCGATATTCTTCTGTTTAATGGACATTCGCCGGGAGTGTTATGAAATAATTGATGTGAATGTCCATTAACTTACACCATAAATACCAAGAGGTTTTATTCAATTCTAGAATTCACTACCATTCATCATGTAAACCTAAGTTACAAATTCCAAGAGTTTTCTTGTCAATTATTATCATTCATCAGTATCATTCAGAAGTTGGTTCATCTACCTTTGGTGTTGTATAAATACCTCATCCATATCTTTGGAATGTGTGTAGAGAAGTTGAGATGAAGTAATAAGAAAGTTCATTCTTCCTTTTTCCTCTACATTTTTGTTGTTGTATCTTTGGTTTGTTTTCTATTATTTTATAACAAAAAACCTTTTTTTAATGTTTTTTTATTATTATTTTTTTGTGAAAACTATTTTTCTTATTTTTCTTAAGGGTTTTTCTACTAGTTTTACATATATACGAGAAAAAAAAAAAAAAAAAAACCTTCTTCTACTTCGTGCAAAGAATGAAAACGTCTATTTCGATTCCGCCTTAATTGATTCAAATTATAAAGAGAATTGACATTCTTTTTCACAGTATCATCTCTATTATCATTCAATTTCAAGAATCGCCGTCTCGCTTCTCAATCACAAAAGGTAATTCCATTTCCATCTTCAATATACAATTAGAAAAAAAACCCTCTTTTATTTCAGGGTGAGTCTTCCTCTCTTTCGATTCCTTGATTCAATTAGAAAGAAGGAGAAATTGAGATTTTTTTTCACATCCTCATCATCTCTATTATTTTTTTCTTGAAGATTCAAATTTCAAGAATCGTAGTCTCGCCTCTGAGTTACAGTCACAGCGGCTCCTGGACAGGTAATAACTTCATTAATTTTTTTTCCATCTTCAATATGCAATTAAAAAAAACCCTCTTTTATTTCAGGGTGAGTCTTCCTCTCTTTCGATTCCTTGATTCAATTAGAAAGAAGGCTCATCTCTATTATTTTTTTCTTGAAGAGATTCAAATTTCAAGAATCGTAGTCTCGCCTCTAAAATAGGGGAGAACTGCATTATAATTGTATCTTTCTTTGTTCTTTTTAGTTCTGCGATGGCCTCTACTTCCAGCAACGAAGATCCCCATGATTTGAGCAGCGAGAGTTCAACCGAACTTGAACCTGAATTTGCAGTCGGTCAAAAAGTTTTGGTGTATTTTCACCAAATTCTTTATAAAGCCAAGGTTTCTTTCTTTTCTTTCTTTTCTTTTTCTTCTTTCTTTTCTTTTTCTTCTTTCTTTTTTGTGTTTGTTGTTGTTGCGTTTTGATCTGTGTGTGAGGACCTTGACATTTCGAAGATTTTTATAATTTAATTAGTATTTATTTACATTTCTGCATTTTTGTATTTATGATGTCATTATGTAGTGGATGATGTCATATGAGTGAGCTGGCAGTTTGTTGGATAGGGTATATGACTGATAAAACACACTGAATTGAAATACCAGAACTGAATTGTTATTGCATATAACTTGATGATTTACAAAGAGGAAACAAGAACCCTTTTATAGAGCTAAAACATCAAGAGAACTAGCTTAACAGAATGGAAATAATGGTGGAGGCTACAAATCAGGAACATCCTTAACCACCTCCTACAAACTAGCCAAATGCTATTCAACATCCTAAAGACTCGGTCTTCAGCAGACTTGGTCATCTAGAAAACATAGCAGACTTCTTTATTTGATAAAACAAATAACATAATTAAGTAAATAATTCAACAATGACTAGGAGGTGGTGGAGGTTGCTTTTTTGTCGAATTTGTTACCCAAAGTTTGTCAATGAAAGATTATCCCATTTTTTTCTGTTAAATTCTCTGTGTTTTTCCTGTAAACTCTACCATTTCTTCTCTCGATTACCATTGTTCCTCACACTGTGGTTCTTTTTATCCTCAGATTCTTTATATTCGTAAGTATGTGGACAGCCCTGATGACCACCCTCTGTGGAGATACTACGTCCATTATGACGGTAATTTAGTCTATTTTATCTATCATAATCTTAAATTTAAACCTAATTGAATATATCCTTAAATAATTATTTTTGTAGGATGGAGTGACAAATGGGATGAATGGGTCACCCATATGCGTATCTTGGAAGGCAGACAACGTCAAATCCTGCGTGCACAGGCAGCTGCCCTTAGGCGAATACCTCCGACTTCGAAGCCGAGGATATCTCGCCTACCCGAAGAAAGACTCGATGATGTCAAAAATAAAATGAATGGTTAGTCGGTAAATATTTTAGCACTTTGCATTTGTTTGAACTCTATAATTGATTAGGAGGACCTTCAGGTTCCTTTCCCTTCACACTAGAAGGTAGGAGGAACAGTTTCTATGCTTATATGCATGACATTTGGAGAGGTGTATGCTTCAGCACCTTGATGACACAGTTCATAATTGAGCTGCTTGATGTGCTTGAGTTGGGTATGGTCATATGACTCATATCATTGTAGATTTACATCCAGCATCTAGGTAGAAAAGTTGGTATGGTCATACTGTTTCACTTTCCATCTTGTATTCAGCAAAATCAATACAGCAGCTTTGTTGAACTTGGTCCAGCTGATTTACCCCACCCCCAACTACCTTACTAGAACTTAACTATAGTAGTAAACATAATGTACAAAAATCCATTGAAGAGTTTAGTGCCATATGAAGCCTTATTACAAGATAAAGCTCATAAGAACTCAAAATAGCAAAACTAGTCCAGCCCTTTACTTTGCAACAGGTGATTTAAACCAATACAGCTGATTTAAACCAATACAGCAGCTTTGTTGAACTTTGGTCCAGCTGATTTAATCCACCACCCCCCTCCCCCCTCTAAACTACCTTACTAGAACTTAACTATAGTAGTAAACATAATGTACAAAAATCCATTGAAGAGTTTAATGCCATATAAAGCCTTATTACAAAATGAAGCTCATAAGAACTCAAAATAGCAAAACTAGTCCAGCCCCTTACAAGATAAAGCTCATAAAGCCTTATTACAAGATAAAGCTCATAAAGCCTTATTACAATTTCTTACCCCTTTTCGTAGGTCTGTCATCCACTTTCCCAGGTTTTAAACAAGAACTACTACCTGACTGAGTGTCATCAATAGATGGCTCAGGGATCTGAGAACAAGAGTAATGTGGTGTACCTGCTTGGTCTTCTATATTCTGGAGTTCAAACTGAGTTGGACATGGTGTATCTGGGCATGGTTCTTTGATCTTGACAGGAGTACCTTGGCAATTTCCTTTGTTTTTGTTACCAGACTTCTTCCTTGAATAGACCTTCTCAATGGATGGGAGGTCTATACTGCAGGTTGGTCCTTGTGGTTTGCAACCTGTGATTCAAAAGTAGAGTTATGGTGCAACGTGTTCTGAATAATGAGTTCCTTTGGGTATCACTGTGTTCCACCAACAAAAGCCCGTTCCACTATGCAAACTAGTGGTGCCCCTTCCCCTTCAACGCCAGTAATCAATTCAGCCTCCACTTCTTCCCTACTTTCTTCAATGGGATCTCCACACCGATAACATTTGCAGACTCCAGGTCGGTCTAGCATACTGGTCTGATGCTTTAGACTCAGTGATCTTCAATCCCTTTTGCTTTTTTGCTGTTTGTTCATCCTGTACTTTAGACTGAGGTACCCATTCACAGGAGGTGTTTGTAGAACATCCTGGTAGGTTGAAACTTGGAGTGCCTCTTCTAGACTTGCTGTTCTGCGGTGTAAGCCATGCTCACAGCCTCATTCAAATTTCTCTTGTATCTTCCTCCCCTAAGCCTCCAACATACCGGGCTATTTGTACACCATCTTCCTATGGTGGATTAGTAGTCCTTGACCCCAGTCTATAAAACTCATTTGTGTACTCTTGTACACTCCTACCGTTCTGTTTACAATTGTACAAGTCCAACAGCAGTTTCCTGGCACAATTGGTAGGTATAAAACGTTGGGTAACAAGTTGTTTCATATGTGGCCATGAATTCACTGGTTCCCGACCATGCAGCACCCTACTGTTTTGTAGTTGCCTCCACCACCCCCCTTCAGTTTATAAGCCACCAACCGGCACCGGAGATGTTCAGGAGGGTTCATCCCCTCCAAATAATCCTGTACAGCATCTAGCCAGTCAAGAAAATCCTTGATGTGTATATTTCTATCAAACACAGGCAGGTCCATCTTCAATTTGAATCCCCTGCTTCCTGAATAGCACAATACCATGAGATCGAGGGGGCGGTCTGGTCATTTCGCCTACTCCATGCTGCAACTCTAGAACTTCTTCCTCCAAATCGGGATCGTAATTCCTCCTGAGTTCTGAAGTTATGAGTATAGTAGCACTGCCTGGCAATCATTTTCATCAATCTCATATCCTGAGATTGGCACATTTTAGGTGAAAAAACAGCAACACAGTTAAGGTCTTTTAATAAACGCTGTATAGATACTAAGTCGCAGTCAAGAGAGGGAACATAAAGCACATCCTTTAGACAGATTTCTTTTAGACAGAATAACAGTTCCCATTCCCCTCACCTTAGATGCAGAACCATCTGCAACTTTAACAAAATGTGATTCTTCACAAGGCCACCTATAATCTATGAGGAGGCTTTTATTGCCCGTCATGTGATTAGAGGTCCCGGAGTCAACAATCCAGGTTTGTGAATTGTGAATTAATAGGTAACAAACAGTATGAAGAGCAGAAACATAATTACCAGAGTGAACATGTTGAGTTATTGGTTTAACAATAACTGGGAAGTTGTCAGAGGGTTGGTTCTGATTTAAGAGCCTCCTTAGTGCTTCCAGTTGGTCATGGTTAAACATAGAGAGCTCACCAGCAGCCTTAGTGCCTTGCTTTCTGTTTGAGCTAATTTTCCATGACTTTCTCTGTCTGGCTTCCCATGCAATCTCCATCATATTTTTCTAGTATGCCCTGTTTTCTTGCAAAAGTTGCTCCAGATGGCTTCTTTTTCTTTCTTGCTTTTGTTGGCATGATTTTGATTCCACGAATCCTTGACAACAAGGGCAGAACCCTCTTCCACACACTGTCATGTAGTGGAGACATTATCTAAGAGATTTATTCTTCACAAGTATTTGGATAAAACAATACTTTTCTTCATCCAAAATATCCTGTCCATTACCTAGGCATTAACACTTTTATTATTACTAGCAAAATGCACGTGCGTTGCACGTGTTTAGTTTATTTGTTTTTTTAGGGGAAAAAAGATTTTTATTGCATAGTGTCAACTGTCAACAGAGCAAACCATGATTAAATGAAAAGTCGGCCTAAAGCCTCATTGTTTAACTCCTATCAAAACCAAACATTTCTTTGCCTGGAGATGAGCTTGTGTATGCCTTCTCTTTTGACAAAGGAGAAACTATAGCTAGTGAAACTTGCCAACATGCTACGACAATCTTGAACACACTCCTCACAGGGGAGAAATCAACACTGTATGAGGTCAACTTATTATAGACATCATACAATCACCTACAAAAATGACATTAAAAAACCTTCAAGTAACCGCAAAGACGATTGTTAGGTATTTGGCAAGAGCCTCCCCAACTGCTACCTCATATCTTCCATCCAGTTTGTAAGAAAAGCTCCCAAGACATTACCATCAGAATCACGTAACAGTCCACCCACTGCAACCTCTTTCTTATGAGTAGCTACGCCAACATTAAATTCTTCATTCCAATGTTTGTATAATGCCATATAAGTTTGTCCTCGACATTTCTGACTGACAACGACATAGACAAAATAATATCAACTTCATAAGGAGGAGAAAATGCTACTATAATCAATTTAGGTGTCCAACGCTCGATGTTGTGATTTATTAAGCAGATCACGGAGTTTGAGGGGATATCACGTACTATTGTATGAGGTTCAAAGCTTGGAGCTAAGAATAGCCATGGATCCATGTCATAAAATACATGGTTAATCTAAGTAACCAAGTTCATTATGTCTAAATTATATATTATTGTAATATTTCTTCCACTTTTCCAATTTGGATGTAGATATTACATTCTTTCCTCTCTTTGGGGAACTGACACACTCGACCACACCTCCAGAGGTGGCCTCCACAATCTCTTAAGCGTGACACTTAGTTACGTCTGATAGTCAGCTCTGATAAAGTATCGCCCACGAATTCGAGTATGGTGGTGCTATCTAAGCCATCATCAAAATATAATGTGTCCAAAAAATTGTGTAATATTTTAATTACATATAATCTTATATAACATCCTATTACAGATGCAATTACTATTTTTAAAATAATTTACTGGCACAAATTCAATAATTATAAAGATAGAGAATCATTAATTGTGTCACATGAGTATCAATGGGTTATATTTATTCTAAGATGAAAATAACCGTACAAGCAAAAAAAAAAGCACAAATAATAACCGTATGAATTAATTTGAATGATATTTATTTTGTTCATTTAAGTATTATTCATGCTTTATTCCACACTTTTATGATGTTATTTGCCTCTTGATACGGGAAACCTAAATTTCACGTACACGTTGAAACGATCTAGAATTATCACGATTTTTGGCTCCTCAACCCTTAAGAAACCTCGTTTGAAAACCTTGGAATTGATCAAAACCCCTTGAGACTCGCCCAAGAAACCTTGATTGGTGAACGCTCAAGAATTGCCAATTCTTGAATTTGATGTTCAAGATTAAGTTTATACGTAAACTTAAAAACGCAATTTTTCTTGCTAATGCAAAGAAGAAATTTTATATAATTCTAAATAATTGTGTTTAAACAAAAGACTCTTAAGCCTTATTTATAAAGCTTACAACTAAAGAAAATAAATCCCAAATTCGATGTGGGACAAATAAAACTTAAAAAAAAAAAAACTAAAAGTAACTCCTAAGTGTTTTATTAAAAATAATCTAAATAAACTCTAAAAAAATATGCGCCCAACACCTCTACTCACATCCATCAAAGAACAACGAGCAATACCGACTTCTCACAATCAACCTTAGTTGCGTGAACCTTGTCGAATGCCTGCGATAACCAATGTAGCTAGGGCTTCATCTCTTCTTCCGTTGCAATCTCGGTTAGTGGTCCATATCTAATTACCAACGGATCTCTTAGCCTTAATCGGTGACATAAGATCATGATGATGTGGACTGGTGGTAACGGGTCCGAACTCACATCATTCCTCCCGGTTGAGAAGGATCTCGTCCTCGGATCATAAGGATTATCAAACAAAGACAACTCGCCGGGCCGGAAAAGGAGATAGATCAAAGAACATTCATCGAAGTAGACACGCCCAACTCGGTGGTAGATCAATCACGTAAGCGTTGGGGTTGATTCGTTTCAAAGACTTTGAACGGTCCATCACCTCTCGGATGCGGCTTGGTCTTCCTCCGGTGTGGAAACGCTCTTTCCTCATATGTAGCCACACGTAATCTCCTGGCTCAAAATCATGGGCTTTCGGCCTCTATTAGCTTGCTTGACATATCTAGCGATCGCTCTTCGACATGCTTTCTAGCTTTCGCGTGCATATCCTTGACCATAGCGGCTCCTCAACCCTCAAGAAAACGTTTTGAAAACCTTGGAATTGATCAAAACCCCTTGGAGACACGCTTCAAGAAACCTTGATTGGTGAACGTTCAGAATTGCCAATTCTTGAATTTGATGTTCAAGATTAAGTTTATACGTAAACTTAAAAACGCATAATTTTTCTTGTTAATGCAAAGAAGAAATTTTATATAATTCTAAATAATTGTGTTTAAACAAAGACTCTTAAGCCTTATTTATAGCTTACAACTAAAGAAAATAAATCCCAAATTTCGATGTGGGACAAATAAAACTTAAAAAAAAAAAACTAAAAGTAACTCCTAAGTGTTTTATTAAAAATAATCTAAATAAACACGTGTTGCTGCTAAGGATCCGTTACCACCAGTCACACATCATGATCTTATGTCACCGATTAAGGCTAAGGATCCGTTGGTAATTAGAGATGGACCACTAACCGTGATTGCAACGGAAGAAGAGAGATGAAGCCCTAGCTACATTGGTTATCGCAGCATTCGACAAGGTTCACGCTGACTAAGGTTGATTGTGAGAAGTCGATGATTGCTCGTTGTTGCTGATGGATGTGAGTAGAGGTGTTGGGGCGCATATTTTTTTAGAGTTTATTTAGATTATTTTTAATAAAACACTTAGGAGTTACTTTTAGTTTTTTTTTTTTAAGTTTTATTTGTCCCACATCGGAATTTGGGATTTATTTTCTTTAGTTGTAAGCCTATAAATAAGGCTTAAGAGTCTTTTGTTTAAACACAATTATTTAGAATTATATAAAATTTCTTCTTTGCATTAGCAAGAAAAATTGCGTTTTTTTAAGTTTACGTATAAACTTAATCTTGAACATCAAATTCAAGAATTGGCAATTCTTGAACGTTCACCAATCAAGGTTTCTTGGGTGTCTCAAGGGGTTTTGATCAATTCCAAGGTTTTCAAGAACAGGTTTCTTGAGGGTTGAGGAGCCAAAAATCGTGATAATTCTAGATCGTTTCAACGTGTACGTGAAATTTAGGTTTCCCGTATCACCTCTTCTTCTCAATTGGAATAAAGTGGTTGAACTTGGTCAACATGTCAACTACTACCATGACTCCCTATCCTTCAGACTTAGGCAATTCATCTATAAAATCCATGTTGATGTGGACCATGTCTGTGAGAGATTGGCAGTGGACGGAGCAGTCCTTGTGAGGTTTATCATGTAGGTTTTTGCACAACTGACAAGTAATGTACATTTGGATCATTTCCTGAACATCCTTTTTACGTTGGGGCTGGTGCTATAATAGGCCTTGACCCTTGAATGACCCTCATTGAACTTGAGTGCAATTTCTCTATCAATTTATATCTCAGACCTCCATGGGTTCCTACATATATCTTCACTTTATATTTAAGAATCCCCAAGTGCGTAGTGTAGTGGGGGATCTTGGGCTGTACTAATCATCAGTGCCCTAAATTTTTCCTCAACAGCCAGGTCATCCTTGTAGCTGGAAGTTACTTCTTGAATCCAAGAAAGGGATACTTTGCTCACAATATACAGTTGTCCCTGAGCTTGAATTTTCCTAGACAATGCATCAACCACTACATTTTCGCTTCTCTTTTTGTAACAAATAGTGAAATCCAAGTCAAGTAACTTGTTCACCCATTTTCATTGTAGTGTAGTAGTGGCCATCTAATCCAAAAAATTCGGCACCCTTTCCTTGTGTCGAAAGAGAAACAAAAGAATTTATTTTAGGTTATCAATGAAGAAAAAAACAGAAAAAGAAGACATCCAAACCGTATTCTTGTGATCGGTTTAATAGGTGAACTTGGACTCTGTTGACCGGCTTTTGATGACAAAAGGCTTGCCTTGCATTGATGGCTTTCATTTGGTTGCTACCATGAGGATTGTCAAGAATTCTTTCTTATAGATGGACAATCACATCTTCTTAGAGTTGAGGGTCATGTTTAGATAAGCCACATGTCTCTCGTATTGCAACTTTTAAGCCTTGACACATGCATTTGTTACAATGCAAAATGGAATTCCAAAATATGGCACGGGTAATTTGGACATGGCCTCCTTGAGTTCCCGGAATGCTTCTAATGCACTATGTGACCAACAAAACCCATCTTTCTTGAGTAGGCTATTCAAGGGTTTAGCAATAACCCAATAATAGGGCACAAATCTCCTGTTGAAACTTGTTAAGCCCAAAACCCTCACGATTCCATCACATTATAGGGTTGAAGCCAATCTGACATGGCTTGAATCTTGCTTGGGTCAACATGCACTTCACCCTCATGTATGATGCTTTAAAAATCTGTAACCACTTTAAGATGTATGTGGGTAGCCATGTCGGTGCTGAAAATTAGGATGTCATAAAAAATACCAGCACAAACATCCTCATGTAAGGTCTCACATCTCATTCATACTTCTCTGGAATGTGGCTGGAGCCCAAATAGCATCACTTTGAATTCAAATTGGTCATGATGATCTACAAAAGCAGTCTTCTGGAAATCATCTTCGCTCATCCGAATGTGATGAGATCTAGACCTCAAGTCTATTTTATAAAATACCTTAGAACTCCTTAACTCATCCAAAAATTCACCAATTAGAGGAATATGATAGCTATTCTTAAAAGAAGTCATTCAACCTTCTGTAATCCACACACAATTTACACGTTCGATCTTTCTTTCTCACAATGAGCAAGGGTGATGAAAAGGGATAATTGTTGTGATGTATAATCTCCCGCTGTAGCAGTTTATCCACCAACTGCTCTATTTCATCTTTATGAAAGTGAGCATACCTACAAGGTTTCGGTTTCACGGGTTCACCATATTTTTTTTTAAGTTGTGGGATGCTCATAGCCCTTCCTTGGTGGCAGTACTTGGGAATTTGCAAACACCTCATTATACTCTTTTAGGAAAATAGTCAGTTCAATGGACACATGATTTAGAGCATGTTACCGCATGAAATTGAGGCACAGTCCATAAGTTCTCTTTCTCGATTTCTTAGTAAAGATATTGCAGTTGAGATTCTCCTATGTAATTTCTCAACTTAATTTATTCTCTCTCGATAGTGAAACCATCTCCGTTTTGTTTATGTCAAAGACAGTGAGACTGTACCTTTTCATCAAATCCACCCTTAATATTTTGTCACACCCACTCAACTTGATCAATCTCACATTTTGTTGGAACTTAACCGTTGCATGATCCATGGCTATTTAGAACCAAAAATTCACTCACCATTCTGTTTCCATCTACATTTTATGATTGATCATTCATAAAATATTTAATAGAATAAATTAAACATTAATATCAAATAAATTGATAATATAGGATATTTTATTCTTATTTTGTTGGCTCAATGTAATATTTGTTTTCTTCGCTGTATGTATAATATTATTAGGCTGTGTATTTGTTATAATAAATGTAGTGTAATAGGCTAATAGCTTATTTTGTTGACTTTTTAAAATATAAATCTTGATGCATAAAATACATAAACACAATATGGATAATGATAGAAATAAAAATTCAAAAGAAAAATGTATGAAATGCATGCACGTCTGTATGTATGATATATGGATAAACATGCACAATATAGGAATATATACTATAATAATAAATAATACGTGAAATACCGTATAAATACAATAATAAATTTTAATAAATAAAAAAGTAGGAGAAACACCGAGGGTAGGAAACACTTTTTGGGGGAAACACCGAGGGTAGGAAACATTTTTTGGAGGAAACACCTCATCACACTTTTATTATGAGTATAGATATAGATAGATAGATATAGATTATAAGCTAATAAGAGGTAAAGGTGTCTAATCTAGTGGTCTGTGACTTATGCACTTACATCATGCTAGGAAACTTTAGCATTAAGCATTGACAGGACTTAGGTATTAAGATGCTTAGTCATTTAGGAAAGGGCAACCTTATATGCATGACATTTGGAGAGGTGTATGCTTCAGCACCTTGATGACACGGTTCATAAATGAGCTGCTTGATTTGCTTGAGTTGGGTATGGTCATATCTAGGGGTGTACCCGAGCTGAGTCGATACTCCTTAGAGCTCGAGATCGACTCGACTAAAAATGTTCGGGCTCGAAACTCGTCTTGAGATCGATCGAGCCATAAAAAGACAAAATCAAACTCGACTTGCTAAGTACTCGATATAGCTCGACTGGGCTCCGCTCGTAAGCTCAATTATTTTCTTAGAATTCATTTAATTTTTAATGAAACATGACAAGATCAAGCTCGACTCATCTAATACTCGACTCGAATAATATTTTTTGAATTATAAAAAATTATTTGTGTAATAAATTTAATTATTTAATCAAGCTCGATAAGCTCGCGAACTACTCGATTAATATATTTTAAAATTTGAGATCGGCTCGTTAATTATTTGAGTAGCTCGACTTGAGTTCGAACTCGGAAAAAACCGAATCGAGTCAAACTCTCTTATGAGTCGAGTACGAGTAGCTCACGAATAACCCAACTCATTTACGGCCCTAGTCATATCATTGTAGATTTACTCCCAGCATCTACGTAGAAAAGTTGGTATGGTCATTCTGTTTCACTTTTCCATCTTGCATTCAGCAAAACCAATACAGCAGCTTTGTTGAACTTTGGTCCAGCTGATTTAAACCACCACCCCCCTCCCCCTCTAAAATACCTTACTAGAACTTAACTATAGTAGTAAACATAATGTACAAAAATCCAGTGAAGAGTTTAATGCCATATAAAGCCTTATTACAAGATAAAGCTCATAAGAACTCAAAATAGCAAAACTAGTCCAGCCCATAGACCATAAAGATGTTGTGGGTGCTGCTGGTTCATCAGTCCATTGAGCTGTGAGGAGATCCCTCAAGTTGGAAGGTGTGGGAAAAGTAGGGTGTTGGTGGAGAATATGTTGAGGAAGTGTGTAGCTTAATTACTAAGCTGTTTAGTGCATCCTTGATTCTTTTGGCTTGAAGTCTAATCGTTTCTCACCCCTGCTTTCTAATCGTTTTCCTAACCCTGTTTGATTTCAGGGATGTGGATAGATCGCATATATGAGGTATGTGATTTACGATTGTGATTTCTTTTTTCTTTTTGAGAATCTGATTGTGAATACTGTGATAACATATGGCTGATTGTGAATATTGTGATAACATACCTATGGCGTGGTTTTGCAGGAAAAGGAAGAGATTGACAGACGGGTTGGCACGCCATTACCAAATTTATTGTTTGTTAGAATAATCGAGGATCGCGAACTCTGCATTCATGCTGGGCTGGTAATATTGTTATCATCCGCATCTTCCATATTTTTGTTATAAAAATTGTTTATTTAAAAATCAGTTTTTGAAATCAATTTATTGTGTTTAGATGCTGCGTGTGCCACATGTTTGCACAATCGATAATATTGTGCAACACTTCACATCTTACCTACGGGAACAACAGAGGTGGGCGATTTTCCTTTTTTTATTAAGTAATTTGTTTTTATAATGTGCTAGATTTTGGCTAGTAATTTGTTTGTATAATATGATAGATTTTGGTTTTTTTTTTTTTTTTTTTTTTTTTTTTTTTTTTAACAGGCCTAGGTTACTTGAGAAGGTTTTGAATAGGTGGGTGGATCATTTCAACCTAAAGGTCTTGAATTATCTCATTGATTCTGAGCAGAATGTTTTCAAAGAACTAGAATCTATTCGTGAAGCCAATTCCACACCGTCTGAGCTGTACGGAGTGGAGCATTTATTACGTATGTTAGGTATGTTTAAATTATTTTGTATTTTTTTTATTTTTTTTTCTTTAATATGTATTTATGTTTTATTTTTTTTTAACTTTTTCCTTTTTTTTTTTACAGTCGCTTTGCCAAGATCGTTGCTTACCTATCGCGGCATTAGCAAGGAAGATATGATTCAACTTGTAGCTGATTTTTTCTCTTTTATAGAAGAGAACGAGCGTGCGTTTTACCATGTTAGAGCAGAAGAGAACTAGATTATGAGAATTGTTCGGTTGTTTTTTTTAGCGTATGTAAACAGAGTACTGGTCGGCGAAATAGAACTTTGGTTTAGTTTTGTATATGCCGTCGCAATATGTTAGTATCCTGATAGTGCACTCACAATATCTTGAGGAAAACATATCTCCAGTACTAGAAAACTAGATCAGATGTTAACACCTTTGTTTTCATGTTCAGCTATTTTGTAGTATGCTTTGTACTTTGGCATATTTTGGAATAAGAATTCCAAATGTGTAGAATTTTGAGTCCTCTGTTTCTAATTTCTAATTTGTGTGTATATCTAATCTATGCTTTGTTAACATACACTCCTCCAAATGTGCACATGTAGACAACAAGCTGTAATGGCCTTGCACGGCAAACCCTGCCTCAAGTCCATTTACACAGACATGTGGACTTCAACATGGCATGGATTTTCCGTTGTAGTTGACGTGTCCATTTGAGAAGCTTTTCCTCCCTGGTAGTAGCTTTCCCCCCCCCCTCACCCCACCCAAAAAAAAAAAACGCCGCCGTTGCAGCAAATGGTTTAATGAGAAAAAAAAAAGTTAAAAATAGAGTAATATTACGGATACAACGGTTGTATGCCACAACGGTCATCAGCATCATTGATCATGTTATATTTACATCATGAGCAATTCAGACTCATTATGATCAATGATGCAGATGATCGTGTGTCATTCATTGTGGCACAACCGTTGTGCCCGTGTCATTATAGTGCTTTTGGATTGATGGATTGGAATGAAATATTTTTTTTCATTCCTTTCAACCATTCTGGCATGTTTGAATGCGAGGAAATGGAATTGATTTTCATTCCATTGGAATGAATTTTGGTCATTTTCATTCCATCAGAAATTTGATGGAATGGTTAGATGAAATGAAATTTAAAACACAATCTAGCGACTACCGTCCACCCCATTACTTACCACCATTGCCTACACAATCTAGCCATTACCGTCCGCCGTTGCCTACATATCACCACCATTCTCACAACCAACCACCATCCCCCATCACAACCCAACCCGCCATCATCCGCCCACTACGTACCGTTACCAACCATTTAACCACCTTACTACCACCCACCTTACCACCATCTTCCACAATTTCACACATAACCTACCCCACCACCACCCTTTGCCACTATCCTCCACCACAACCAACTCCATCATCACCAATATTTACTCGTTCGCCACCACCCATCTCACATTCAACCATCACTACACACCACACCACACTACAACCATCACTGCCACCAGCACCACCATTGCACACCTCACAACATCACCGCCACCACCATCTTTGCACACCCTACCGCTACCTGTCAAATTCATCAACACGCACCACCATCACCCACCGTGTCAATCGCCGCATCTTATATAATCTCATACATTTCATTCCATTTTTTGCTAAACGTAGGAATGGAATCACGTTCATTCTATTCCATCAACTTCATTCCAACAATCCAAATAGACTATTACCGTAAAAAAAAAAAAATATTTGAATTAATTAATAAAATGACAAATTTTATGTGTTGACTTGTACAAAAAAAAAGACGCAGAAGCAAATTCAGAAAGCAACAAACATCAAAACATACTATGGCCGGTTTCCGCGAGAAATTCTAAAGTGGAGACTCTCATATAAGGAGCCACCTCATCTAGACCACATAGTTTCATTCATTCTGCAATGAAACTGTGTGATATAGATGATGCCACATAGGTGTGTCTCTATATGGGAGTCTCCGTCTTAAAATTCCATGTTTGCCACAACAACGATAATGAATATATATAAGGAAAATATAATTATATAATTAATAAAATTGCCAAGAAGAAGATGTGCGGGTCGGTAGCGCGCCTTGTTTGCGTGTTCTCTTCTTGCCCTTTTTAATCTCATTATCTTCATTCATATCACTAACTAGAACGCTTTGTTTGCATGTTATGTTGCCCTCTTCAGCCTCTTTATCTTCATTCATTTCACTAACTCGAACAAGGCTTTCTTTGTAGATGGTGGAAGTGGCCTTTCCACATGTCCAATACACATAATCTGTAACCTTTCGTTTACCGGTGTCAAAGCGACCTACTATTTGAGTGTCAGGATTCTGAATAATGATACGGTTTTCCCAACTCCCAATTAACCGGAACCCGATGTCAACTTTAACAGAAAAGAGCTTGCTCCAAGATCTAGTAGATTCATTCAAAACCCAGAGATTAGTGATTTGCTTATAAGAATTGTGGTAGCTGTTGTGGCCAATAGCAAGAGATTGATTGAAATGGAAAAGCTTTATTTGTTTGTAGAATTTAATATTGTCACGGTCACCATAAGAAAGTTCGGCTTCTAGGGATGGACATATTTCTATGACGTCAAACAATTCGGTGCTCAAATCAAAGGAAAGTATTTCCAACTTAGTAGGACTACTTAGGGGTTTCGTGAGGGCACAGATAACTCTATAATTTGTGGAAGGAAGGTTACAAACTGAATCACTAGTCCAATACGGAACATGGAAAGTGAAATCATGTGAATCGATTTTCCTCCAAGAATTCTTCCGCAGGCTATACAATTTCAACTTTATGATTTTACTATAACCCACAGAAACCATTTGGAGGATCTTGTAGTCGTTTTTGTTGGGATCAAAACCAAACATAACTGTAACAAAAGAAGATTGAAAAGCATATTCTCGAGGTATGTCGGAATTTGGAATGCTCTTGAAATCCTTAGTCGCAGGATTCCACAAGACAATACTACCGACGTATATCTTATACAAGCAGAGTATACCATGGCACGAGCCGCCCAATAATGGTGGTACGACTTTCACCAACGGTTGTGGGGTTCTGTCATACGGTGATTTTGGTGCCACAACTTTCACCTCCATTTGTGGGGAGGCTCTGTAATTTAGTGGGGGAGCAGGAAGAAAGGACAGTTTAAATTCCCCGCTTACGAATTCGGTCGTGCCAACAAGAGGATGGGAAGTTTTATAGTTATTGATATGCAAAGAGGTGAGTCGGTCACTATAAATAAGACGGTACCATGACTTACATACACAGCTAAAACGTGCTAAACATTTCACCGGTAGCCTTGATAAGATTTCCTCCACTAGTTCTTCAGGAAAGGAATGGGTAGAACACGTTTCGGATCTTCCTCTTGCCCCGTTCTGATGCTTTTTAAGCAACATGGAACCTACAAATCGTCCAAGCACAAGCCATAATCACCACAAAATATAATATCAAAATATATTGTTATTATTCACATGATACTAACAAAAACAAAAACAAAACAAAACATAACAAAACAAAACAAAAAACGCATTTTCGACAATAAACCATGATGCTCCCAACAACCACTAATGTAGTTCTGTGGTCACAAGATATTATCAAGTTAGTTTGATTGAAATATTTTTTGGTTTAACACAGATGAAGTGGATCGACATTTGCTAGAATTGTGACAAGGTATAATCATTATAGCTTGAACAACAGACTAGTACATTTGTAGAAATCAAAGTGAGGACTTAGTGCCTTTATTTTCCATCCTTGCCTCTATCTTAATTTTTTTTTTTTTTGGGAACAACAGGATGCAAGGATTTTGTTTGTGGACTTGCTTGTATTGTGGGTACATTGACATGTTAATTGGGTTGAGTATTTACTCAGCCCAAGTATCGAAGAGGATACGTTCTAATGTTCTATGCAGATGTGGGCTAACTGATGGCTTCAAATTCATTTTTTTTTTTTTATATTCAATTTTACCTTCAGGCCTAGGATGGACTTATAAAAGTGAAGCAGGGCTGGACAGAGAGTGACGGCAGTGATCTTAATTAGAAAACTGAAAGAAGGAGATGCATCTTGATTGAGAAGAACATGCAACAGTAATGCTAAGTAGCACAGACAGGATGAATACTAGGTTGATTTCAGTGAGAAAAAAAAATCCAACAGTTTTCAATAAAAGGGAGTTAAACGAAATCGCATAGGTTGTTTGTTTTCTTTGTTGATTAAGGGCCTTAAAACCAAAAGAAATTCACCTATGCCTCCCCGATTACACAGGGCCTTAAGCGAATGTAAAACCAACACTAGTCAGATGATCCTTATCAACAAAATCAATCATTCTGTTTCGGAATAATGAAATTTCAGCTATTGTAGCCTTAGGTAGGTGTTTTTGAATTTTAAGCAGTAAAAAAAAAAAAAAACTAAGAGAAAAGCTTACAAGGCAGACAATCAAGTCAGAGCCTTTCACAGCTAAATAAATCTACCAAGCTAAGCCTAAAATTTCAGCTATTGTAGCCTTAGGTAATTAAGGTGTTTCTGAATTTTAAGCAGAAAAAAAAGAAAAAAGAAAAAAAGAAAAGCATAGAAGGCAGATAATCAAGTCAGAGGCTTTAACAACATTATAGATAAATCTATCAAATACCTGGATGATTTTTGCTGTGAAGGCGAGGAATTCTCTTCTTCTTTGCATTCTCAGGCCATTGCTGCTGCAGAAACAAGGTGAGCTCATTATCTCGTCGGATTTCCTCTTCCCACACCACAGACTTCCCAACATCCTCCTCCTTTTTCCTCTTCATAGAGGCACCTCGTAACTTAGGTACCATCCTTAGCAACGATAATTAAGGTCTCAAAAAACAAGGGATTAAATTATTTTGCTTTTAGAACGACTAATCCATCAAATCAAAGATCCATCCATCCATCCAGCAAAATTTCAGATGTGAAACTATGGATAAAGGAACAGAATTAATGAAGGAGGAGATCCGTCGAAGAACACCATAGGTAGATAAAGGATGAGAATCCGCATCGGGGGCTTATATTAGATTGAAAACACAAAACCGTGTCCTATTTTGATTTGATTTGGATTGGGAGACCGACGTTGGATTTCACGACAAACGGAAAGGTTTGGGGTTGAGCATACGGCTGCGAAAGAGAAAAGATGGTCTTATTTTTATATATATATATACTCACTGGTTTTATGGTGGTCCAGGATCACCATGTCACATTTATTCATTAATGAAAATCCTTATAAGAAGGGTAAAAATGTAAATTAATCACATTTATATTTTACACGATGGGCCCTAGTGTGTTTTGTTCTTTTTACTCTCTGGTCCGGATCGCAAGTCATACTTGATCCGGGACCATAATAAAATTTCGATATATACTAGTTAAAAGCGGATTTCCGCAACGCTGAGTGAGTCGCATACGCATCTTAGATGTTTACCTTAATGTCAAAAACTATTAAATATAAAATACATTTTAACTAAAATATCACTCCACACATTTTAAGTACAACACAATATAAATGACGAAATTTAGCCGGCATTGATATTATACAACAAATTATGATGTCAATTATTTAACACGACGACAATTAGACAAATGTTTTCGACTTACTTAAATAGACACCCGACACAAAAAACAAAAGTTTCAAACTACATTTAACACTCATCAATAAAATACAATTACCATTGTATTAGTAAAAAATGGTCTTTATACACACTAAAACTAACCAACGACGTGCCCATGTTATAAGTTTTAATTTATTTGACGATATTAAATACGAAGAAATGTAGAATGTAACGAACCGTTCAGAACGCAAATTTTAAGCGCAACAATGAAAAATAAAACATTTTACATCGATCTCCCTTCGGCAATCGAGACGGTTAATAGATCGAAAGAAAAAGGAAAGAAGAGGTAGAGGGTGGAGGGTAGAGGGTAGGGGCTTGTACGATAGCCATCTGAACCACACAACCCTCTCGAGACAGACACCAAAATCATTACCGAGAAGAAAAACGGATCGGAAACAACCTCACACACCCCTTCTTTTTATTTGTTTTATTTTATATATTTGACTATACTTCTCGACGAAGGTAATAGACATAACATTAATATTCTATTACTCCATCCATTCTTATTTATATGTCGCAGTTGCCAAAATCAATTTTTTTTTAATATGTCGTAGTTACATTTTCAATACATATTTTAATACTATTTCCGCTTTTTCACAAATGGATTGGACATAGTAAAATGACAAATTGTATGATGTCACACAATCCTTTTCTAATACGATCGCACATTTACTGGGATGTGGCATATTCACACACACTATTTTTTATTCTGCTCTCGTTTGAGAAAAATACATAGATTAAAAAAGTGATTTATTTGGTTGACTTTCATTATAAAGCTAAAAAAATCTTGAAAAGTGTAGCGGTTTATTGAATATGAAAAATTAATTGGTTGAATGAGCCTACGAAGTTGAAAAATAATATTTAAAAGCTGAAATAGTATTAAAATATGTATTGAAAATGTAACTACGACATATTAAAAAAAATTGATTTCGACAACTGCGACATATAAATAGGAATGGATGGAGTAATAAAATATTAATGTTATGTCTGTTTCGTTCGCCGAGAAGTATAGCCAAATATATAAAATAAAACAAATAAAAAGAAGGGGTGCGTGAGGTTATTTCCGATCCATTTTTCTTCTCGGTAATGATTTTGGTGTCTATCTCGAGAGGGTTGTGTGGTTCAGACAAAAAGCAAAATAATATGTAATTAAATTGGAATCGGATACATCTTAAGCACAACACACATAATAAGATTAAATTAAGGATTAAAAAAAATGTAAAAAAAAAAAACTATTCAAATTTGGGCCGCTGCATGAACGATAAAAAAACCCAAAAAAATCTATGGGCTTGATAAGCGGTAAAAAAAAAAAAAAAAAAAACTTTTCTGGGCTTGCCGGGCCGCCCATGAACAGTGAAATGATGCACCAATAAAAAAAAAAAACACTTGTCACACACACACAACTTTTCCCTTCTTATTAGTATAGGAAGATATATATATATATATATATATATATATATATATATATATATATATATATATATATATCCATAAAAGTGTGAGTTGTTTTCCTAAATAATTAATTTATTAATTCAAATTTTAGATATTTTTTTTTAAATTTGCAGATAAATTTTCATTAAAAAAAAATTGCACATAAATAATAAAATAACAAATCATGATAAAAACAATTATCTACGTTTTTGTTTCTCAAAAAAAAAAAAATTATCTTCATATTTTAAAAAACGGTTAAACGCCCCCACTTTCCTATCTGACGGAATGTGTGGAAATTTTAAGTGGCATATGTCCACAATGACACATATTAAAATTAATTAGGCAAATATGATATTAAGAAATCTTATTTGTTTATAAGGACATAATATTATTATACGGACTAATATACCCTTCATTAGTAATGAATAGTAAACAGGCGCTTCCCTCAAAAAAATTAAAAATAAATAAACGGGCGCTTGCTCTGTCTTCCTTTTCTTTTCTTTTTTGTTCCTTTCTTTGTTATTATTTTTTTTATGGATGATAAAAAGGTTATTATTTTATTTTATGGATGCTAAAAAGGTTTTTTTTTTCGGTGACCACCGCGATGCAATCACCAACGCGATGCATTGACCACCGCGACGCTTTCAACGCCGCAATGAAGTGACCGCCGCGATGCAGTGACTCTTACGATGCATTGACCACCTCGATGCATTGACCATCAGGATGCAGTGACATTTGATTATGCGACACCACGATGAAGAGACACCGCGATGACATTTGATACAAAACTATAGTAATCGAGTAACTCACCATAATTCATATTTTTTATACAAAACTCCGATCATTGTAAAATTTTCACCATAATTCATAAAAATAGACACGATCTGTTGATACCGCAATGAAGTGACACCGCGATGCAGAGACACCACGATGAAGTGACACTGTGATAACTAACAACCGCGATGCATTGACCACCCCTGATTCAGTGGCCACCTCCGATGCAGAGACACCGCAATGCAGTGACCACCCCCGATGCAGAGACGCCTCAATGAAGAGACACCGCGATGCATTGACCACCCCAGATCCATTAACCACCTCGATGCAGTGGCCACCTCCGCTGAGACACCCATGATCGCGATGCCCACCCCGACGCAGAGACACCGCGATGCAGTGACCACCCCCGAGATACACCGCGATGTAGAGACCACCCTCGATGCAGAGACACTGTGATGCAGTGACCACCCCCGATGCAGAGACGCCGCGATGCAGAGACGCCTCGATGAAGTGTCACCACGATGCATTGACCACCCTAGATCCATTGACCACCCCCGATGCAGAGACACTGCGATGCAGTGACCACCCCCGATGCAGAGACCCCACGATGCAGAGACGCCGTGATGCAGAGACACTGCGATGTAGAGACATTACGATGCACTGACCACCACGATGTATTGACCACCGTGATTCATTGACCACCGCGATGCACTGACCACCACAATGCACTGACCATCCCGATGCAGTGACCATCCCGATGCATTAACCATCGCGATGCATTGACCACCCCCGATCCATTGATCACCCCGATGCAGTGACACCCCCGATGCACAGACACCGTAATGCAATGACCACCCCCGATGCAAAGACACCGCGATGCAGAGACACCGTGATGAAGTGACACCATGATGAAGTGACACCGTGATGCATTAACATTTGCGGTGTCACCACCTCGATGCAGTGACCACCCTGATGTAGTGACCACCCCGATGCAGTGACCACCCCGATGCATTGACCACCCCGATGCATTGACCACCGTGATGCAGTGACCACCCCCGATGCATTGACCACCCCGATGCAGTGACCACATCAATTTTATTCCAATTCATACTCTTTTTTTAAAACAAAACCTTGTAATTTTATTAATAAGACCATCGGTGATACTATACAAAAAATGATACAACACAAAGAATGACACTACGTGAATTCATTGACACTGCATTGATGTACCAATTTCCTCCTCTCTGAACACACTTTATTTAACATTGAATCATATTAAAAGCATTAAGGGCAGCAAATTTTGTGCTTCTCTTTCTAATATTAGCCACATCCATAAAATGTTTCCATAGAAATGTTGTAACAATCCCTACTTTGCTTGAATTTTTCACTTCCAAACTGATTTCTTTTGTAAGTTTCTTAAACTTTTCCTTATCGAAAACAAATCTCCTTGACACTAACTTCTCCGTTGCATTGCCCCTGTTTGAAGAACTTCTTGTTCCGAAATTAGGAAGATTTTTCAGGGGAAATCGAGCTTACGAGCCGAGTCGAGCTACATCGAGTACTTAGCCAGTCGAGTTCGATGTTGCCTTTTTATGGCTCAATCGAGCCCAAAATTTTTTAGTCGATTCGAGCTCGGGCCCTAGGGAGTATCGACTCGACTCGACTCGATTACACCCTAATGTGAATGTCACTACACTTATTTTACAAAGTTACCAATTTTTGTATGAAATTGTATATGCAGTGACATCAATGTCACTGCATCAATTCTCTAACTGTAAATGCAGTGACATCAATGTCACCGCATCAATTTTATTCCAAATCATACAAAAACCCACCATCAACGTATAGCTTTTCTTTCTTTGTTTCTAATGAATGGGGGGACCTCCTTGCTCATCTATTTTTTCATGTTTGGTGATTCTCTGTTTCTCCTTCATCAACGAAAAGTTTGAAGATAAAAAATAGTTGAGCAAGGAGCCTTGGTTAAATAATTTTTATGTACGAACTCTTAGTTGCACTAAAATCATGTTTACGAATATCAAAAGCATATATGCAAGAATATAACTTGCATATTCTTTCTCAACCACTCTGATTCTGTGCACAATCACATTTTTTTTACCCTCAGTTTGAAACATTGGATTAGAATGCTGTCTGCAGAGAAAAAAGATAGGAGAAGTTCACTTTGTACCAATGTTTGATAATCTATACAATACATTGACACAATTAGCTTGATAAGTTCACTTCATAAAGACAACATTTATAAACGAAAGAAACCTCATGCTTGACATTAACAGCATATATATACGGCACAATTAAGGCTACATAATATTTTAGATGAAAAAGTTGAATGCACAACACATTGACACAATTAGCTGCAAAGAATATTGCACAAGTATTACACATATAATGTTTTTTCACAATGAAAAAAAAAAATGAAAAGAAGACTAGGATGAAAGGTCATTAAATCGTGCTTCCACTGGTGAGTAGCTTCTGAAAATGATTTGTGAGTTTGTATTGTTTCTTGATGAGCTCAAAGTCGTCAGTACGCTGACCGATCTGTAGAATTGCATACCAGTCGGGTTGTTTGTGACCCGGTTTTCTCCGGCCATGAGGACCTTAGCTACGGCTAAGATCTGTTCGGAGCCTTCGAGTAACGGCTCAGTTTCTTCAGTTTCTAATGTTGATGCCAGCTGTTATAAATGCAAGTAAAAAAGATGTCTTGATATTAGTGTATAGGTTTTCAGTAGAGTCTGATATTGTATAGGGTAATCAGACAAGCACTGTAATAGTCATCTAATAGGTTTCACTAGATTAGGCAGTCAAAATCTTCAATATTAAAAGCTTTAGTAGAGATCTGAAGAACATAACTGAAGAATGAAGGTTGATGGATCAAACTCAGTATTGAATACTAAAGATTTGAAGACTGAGTTTCCAAACTGATATGGGAAGACTTTAAATTGAAGTTAGAAAGTTTCACTTCAAGTAAGTCTGTGATGGTTTGAAGTAAACTTTATAACATTGTGATGAAAGTTTGAAATCAAGTAATGTGATGAAAACTTCAAAATATAATAGGGGGAATGAGGGAGAAGGACATAAATATTTCATCAATTGAGTAGAAGGACAGTCTTTTAAAACTTTTGCATAAAGGACAAAACTATTTATTCACTGTCGAAATTCACTTTTGTTCGAAATTCACTGTTTAAATTCACTGCCGAAATTCACTGTCTAAATTCACTAATTTTCAAAATTCGTTGTCGAAATTCACTAATTTTCAGGATTCACTGTCGAAATTCACTGTCAAAATTCACTGATTTAGGGATTCACTAGGGAGATTCACTGATTTTCGGGATTCACTGTTTGTCCTTCTAGCTATAAAAATTATGCAGTTGTCCTTCTCCTATAAAAAATATGCAGCTGTCCTGTTATTTAAAAATATTCCAGATTGTGTCCTTATCCCTAATTTTCCGAACATAATAAAATATGGTGTACTCTGATCTCACAATAAAAGATCAGATAAATTAAGGTAATTCACAAGAGATTGAATCAAGATTCAGAACAAGTACATTCAGATGAGATGGCAAATTCAGCTAAACCACAAAATTCAAACGAGAAGAGCAATTCACCTGAGCATGATCAAGTTTGGAATATTTCACTGCAAATAATATTCAGACATAAGAACTAGATTCAAAGCTGAAAGGTAAAGGACGAATTTTATCCTAGGTCATTTGACTTCTAGATATTTTGATATGGATGAATCGAGAACGCAAGATCCAGATTAAATCAATGATCAAGCTTATATTCCAGAGGATAAAATGTAGGACCATTTTATTCCTTTAAAAGACAGCCTGTCAGAAGGACGATACGATTGGCAGAATCAAACAAAACGGATATTCATGATATTCAGAGGAATAATTAGCATTATCCGAAAACAGATAATTTTTCAAACGGCAACACTATAAATAGAGGACTTTAAAGAACAACAAATCAAGAATTTTGTGAAGTATTATCAAATAAGCTGTTACTGTGCTGAAATCTCTATTCTCGGAACACTTCAAAACTTTCTAAAAGCTTTCAAGCTAAATCCAGATATTCAAGGAGTTGCCTCACTCAAATCTTCAAAGTTCTTATCCCAAAGCAACACTTGAATCAGGGCACTGAACTTACAGAGATATACTTAGATTAAGCTCAAGAATTTAAGGATTCAAACACAACACTTTGTTTTCACAGGGTTTTCGAATATTTGAAGCAGGTGGGAAGTTGTGAACGACAGAAAATCAGTGAAGGATCATCAAGGTGTAAAGGACTGAAGCAGCTGAATTAGGAGAGATATGTTTGTGATGGAGCTGTTGAAAAAGACATACTTTAAAGGAACAACATAGCTATTTCAGTGAAGCAGCTGAGACAAGTTGCCAGGGACTGATCGTTCGGATTGTGAAGGTGAGAGTTTCAGTGAGAAACAATCACACTATTGTAACGGTGTAAAAGAATAGTAGTGAATTCCTTCGACTTCACATGATAAAAGTGGACTAAAGGATTACACCACCTTGAACCACAATAATTCTTTGTTTGTTCCCTTTACTTACTACACTCTACTGTTGTATAAATGTGGATTTCAAGGGAACAACAATGTCAAAACAAAACTGCAGAAAACGCAGAAATTATGATATGCTTGATATAACGTAGAATCGTGATTAACACTTTCCTACAAAAGTTATTTGACCCTTATAAGATGCCTTGGGTTACACAAATACTTCTGTGAGATAAGACTACGTTTCCCTTCACTTTTAGGCAACAAAAGAGAAGTATGCTAATGGAGTTTTTATTAGAAAGTTATTGACTCTCAAAGATGATGTGCCAAAATTCACCCCTGTTTAAAGCACTTAAAATCATCATATATAGTAGTGGAAAACCGACCTCTTATGTATGCAACCTTTGGAAAGAAGTTACATACATAAGTTAGTTGAAAAGGATGAAAAGACACACTAATTCAGAATTTCGGGCCACAGGCGGGCGCCTGTGGCCAGCCTGTGAAACCCCAAAAACGGCCAAAACTTTCTGTTCAAATTTGTGAACAAATTTTTCTCACAGGCGGGCGCCTGTGGTGACAGGCGGCCGCCTGTCACTTTTTTTTCCAAATTCTGAATTTTGGTCCTTTAAGTGGATTTTCAGTCCTTTAAGTGATTTTCCCGAACTATACTTAATCATTTAAATCCGTAAACTCGTAAATACTTATATGAGCATACACTCCGTATCTCCAAACTCATATTATAGCATTCCGGGTTTACCCATCTGTGTACCAAACCCCGATTACATAAATGAACATGGTAACACTTAAATTACCAACAATCCTCCCCCATTTAAGTGTAATCCTTGGCTTAGCTGAAGAACAGTCAAAACATAACAACTCATGCATCAATGATAATGTCACGAAGATTGAATTATCACCTAGTAATATTACAAATTTCAAATATTCGAGTATTGGGGTGTGTCTAAGCATTGAACCCCTTTACACGTTTTGAATACATGAAGATAACATACACATGAGTTAAGATAACTCCAAAAGTTTATTCTTGACACTAATTAAATAGGCCTTGTGTCCATATCCATTCTTGAGCATACAGAAAGCCAACTCTAGAACTTCCTTGAAGCGGCCAAACTTCATACTCATATAGGTGAATCTTTTATTAATCGTGCACCTGCAATAGCACTTTGTCAAAAGACTCATTAAGAAGAAACACTTCAACCTAATCATGCAGGTCATAGCACATACCTTCGGGACAATTTAATGTGCTCAAATCTAAGATAATAGGCCTTCCCCATTGAATTCTGCCTCTAACATTGTATTAGAGGGGAATTGGGTATCCTATTACCAAGATTTATATGAGTTGTAAACCCATCCCGTTAACCGACTTTTGTACCAAGTCTCTAGCCAATCCTTTGGTTAAATGATCGGCTAAATTATGTTGAGATCTCACAAACACAACCGAAATCACCCCATGAGTGATCAACTCACGTACCGTGCTATGTCTAACGCCCAGGTGTCGCGACTTACCATTATACACTTGACTATATGCTTTAGACAAGGTAGATGCACTATCACAATGGATAGAAATGGGTGAAATCGGTTTAGGCCATAATGGAATTTCATATATCAAATTCCTAAGCCACACCGCCTCTTTTCCGGCTGCTGCTAAGGCAACAAATTCCGACTCCATAGTCGAGCTAGTAATACATGTTTGCTTTTTGGAAGCCCAAGAAAATGAACCTCCTCCAAGCAAAAACACCCAACCACTTGTAGAAGAATGATCCTCTACATTGGATATCCAACTAGCATCTGAATACCCTTATATTACTGAAGGATGTCCAACATAAGTCAAGCCAAAATCCTTGGTTAACTTAAGATACCTTAGTACACGAGTTACCGCATGCCAATGATGACTACTCGGATTACTCGTGAACCTGCTTAGCTTTCCAACCGCATAAGCAATATCCGGACGTGTGCTAGTCATAGCATACATCAAACATCCTATCACCCGAGAATACTCAAGTTGTAATATCGGATTTCCCGTATTAGGCATGAGTTTCTCATTAGGATCCATGGGAGTATTGGCTGGAGTAGAATTTTCACAATTGAATTTCTTCAACACTTTCTCTATATAATGAGATTGTGTCAAAGAGATCCCTTTGTCACTCCGTTTGATCTTGATTCCAAGAATCACATCCGCCTCCCCCATGTCTTTCATAGAGAAACTTGATGACAAAAAGGCCTTACAAAGGTCAACTTGTTCTTGGTTAGTTCCAAAGATTAACATGTCATCAACATATAAACAAATTATCACACCGTTACCGGTATTATCAAATTTGCTATATAAACACTTGTCTGATTGGTTAAGCTTAAAACCATTAGACAAGACAACTTCATCAAATTTATGATGCCATTGTTTAGGTGCTTGTTTAAGCCTGTACAATGATTTAACAAGCTTACATACCTTATGCTCATTTCAGGCATAACAAACCCTTCCGGTTGTTTCATATAAATTTCTTCTTAAATCTCCATTTAAGAAGGCTGTTTTAACATCCATTTGATGGATCACCAGATTGTTAATAGCAGCTAGGGCAATCAACAATCTAATTGTGGAGATTCTAGCAACCGGTGCATAGGTATCAAAATAATCAATACCTTCATTTTGTCTAAAGCCTTGAATTACCAACGGCTTTATACATCGGCACTGATGCCGTCAACTTTCATCTTTCTTTTAAAGATCCACTCAACCCAAAGGTTTGCAAACCACGAGGAAGGTCCGCAGGATCCACGTGTTGTTTCCCATTATGGAATCCATCTCATCATTGACGGCTTCTTTCCAAAATGACACGTCTCGAGACTCCATAGCCTCCTTAAACATCTTAGGATCCTCATCAATATTATAACAATATGAGTATTGAAATCCTACTTCATCTCTTGTTCCTTCCACCAAATAAGTTTGATAGTCGGGACCAAAAGATTTTGGTTTCCTTGCCCTTTTGCTTTTACGAAGCTCGAAAGGCTCATCCTAAGAATCAACACCATTGTTGTTCTCTACTCCAACAATAGTAGGAGTTATATCCTTTGGCCTCGGTATAGAGGTAAACCGATGTTCATCAAAGATGGCATCCCTTGACTCAATCACCGAATGAACAACAACTGAATCATTAGGCTCTATAACATAGAACCTATATGCTTTGGAATGCAAAGCATATCCAATAAAGATACAATCAATGCCTCTTTCACCCAAGGTTTTAATCTTAGGCACAGTGAGCCTTACAACAGCCCTACAGCCCCAAACTCGTAGATAATTCAAGTTTGGTTTCTTTTTGAACCAAAGTTCATATGGGGTAATAGGATTCCTTTTATTAGGAAGTCTATTCAGCAAATAACAAGCCGTTAACATGGCTTCTCCCCAAAATCCTTCACTCAAACCAGCGTAAGACAGCATGGAATTAACCATCTCTTTAAGAGTACGGTTTTTCCTTTCCGCTATACCGTTTTGCTGCGGTGTGTAAGGCGCCGTAACCTCATGTATAATTCCACATGACCCGAAAAAGGTTGGATCAAAGTATTCACCACCTCGATCGGTACGCAACTTTTTAATTTTAGAGGTTAATTGCAACTCAACTTCACTTTTATAGATTTTGAATTTATCGATTGCCTCATCTTTAGAATGAAGTAAAAACACATAACAAAACCGTGTGCAATCGCTTCATAAAAGTTACTACATATTTTTTATTACCAAGAGAAGGTAGCACAAAAATCACATAAATCACTATGAATGAGTTCCAAACGGAGGACGACCTTTCAACACTTTGAAAAGGTTGTCTAACAATTTTGTTTAACATACAAGTATTACACTTATTCATATTCATGTCAAAAGAAGGAATTAACTCATTTTAGACATCACCAACATACGTTTATAATGAACATGTCCCAACCGAGCATGCCACAAAAGCGTAATTATTAACATCATGAATAGCAGCAACAATATTTACAACATCATGCTGAATATTTAACATAAACATACCATTACATAAGTAACCAAATCCAATAAATACACCACACTTACTTAAAATGTACTTATCCGACTCATAGACTTGTTTATAACCTTCTTTACATAAAATACTACCAGAAACCAAGTTTTTCCGTATACACGGAGCATGCAACACTTGTTTTAAAATAATACATTTTCCAGAACTAAAAGATAAAACAACACTTCCAACTCCAACTATGGCAGCCTTTGACTCGTTTCCCATAAATAACATGGATCCATCGATCACAGGTTCATTTTTTAAACCAGCTTCGATCCTTGCAAACGTGTCTTGTTGCACCCGAGTCAATCCACCAAGCAACATCATCATCCTCGCATATAAAATGCTTTGAAATTAGTGGTACATAATTCACACTCGAATTAAATCCACAAGTAACATTCGACCTTGATGTTTAGGAGCACCTTGGTCCTTAGACCCTTGCCCCGAATCGTTGTTTGGTCCTTTCTTCCTTACTCGACAATCAACTCGAAATGTCCAGCTTTTATCATAATTCCAACAAGCACCTTTCGGTTTTTTGTTGGTATCTTTGCCATTGTTTTTGGAAGATTTTTCTTATCTTTCCCTTTGTTCTATATCTGAACACTCACCGGCTTCCATCATATTGATAGAGGTCGAATCCATTACCTCTTTACCCTTGGTTTTAATGCCCTCTTGCGCCCTTAGAGACTCCTCTATACGCAAGTGACTACCAAGTTCTACCAGAGATAATTCTTCCTTTTTGTGCTTTAACATGTGTTTAAAATCTTTCCATGAAGGAGGCAACTTATCTATAATGCTTGACACCGAAATAGACTCATCCATTTCCATTTTATGTTGTGCAAATTGACCCAAAATGCGCAGTAATTCATTATATTGTTCCATTACCGACCTTGAATCTACCATGTTATACTTCATGAAATTACCAACCAAATTTTTTTTACTAGAGGCATCTTCATTCATGTATTTAGACTCTAGTGAATCCCATAGTTCTTTCGCAGACTTAACATTTTGATAAATGTCAAACAAAGAATCAAACATACCGTTTAGAATGTGACCTCTATAGATGTAGTCATCATTCTCTCACTTGTTCTTCCTCCTCAGTTCCTCCAAAGGTCCATCATCCAACACTTCAGGCATTGGTGTACTCAACACATACACCACTTTCAATGTTGTTAGCAGAAAATGCATCTTCCTTTGCCATCTTCTAAAACTAACACCTTCAAACTTTTCCAACTTACCAAAGTTTGCAGTCATCTCCTTGACAATTGACATTGCAGAAATTCTGAAATAACTTTTGTAGATTGTTGTATAAATGTGGATTTCAAGGGAACAACAATGTCAAAACAAAACCGCAGAAAATGCAGAAATTATGATATGCTTGATATAACGTAGAATCGTGATTAACACTTTCCTACAAAAGTTATTTGACCCTTATAAGATGTCTTGGGTTACAAAAATACTTCTGTGAGATAAGACTACGTTTCCCTTCACTTTTAGGCAACAAAAGAGAAGTATGCTAATGGAGTTTTTATTAGAAAGTTATTGACTCTCAAAGATGATGTGCCAAAATTCACCCCTGTTTAAAGCACTTAAAATCATCATATATAGTAGTGGAAAACCGACCTCTTATGTATGCAACCTTTGGAAAGAAGTTACATACATAAGTCAGTTGAAAAGGATGAAAAGACACACTAATTCAGAATTTCGGGCCACAGGCGGGCGCCTGTGGCCAGCCTGTGAAACCCCACAAACGGCCAAAACTTTCTGTTCAAATTTGTGAACAAATTTTTCTCACAGGCGGGCGCTGATGACAGTTAAAATATACCTATTTATGTCATCAATTCTAACCTTAAATCAGAGTTAATTATATATATTTCATATTAAATCACGTGTTTATATTTATTATTTAATGATAAGTGATTATTAATGTGATAATTGGTATTTAGCTGTTTTTATTATAAAAGAGCAATTAATTGTGTGATAAATGGTGATTTCGCAGATCGTAACGAATCGGGAGGATAATTGTCATGCAATCGGGAAATCTCAAGATAAATAAGGAAGAAAATCGGAGCATTAATGAAGAGACAAATCAGATCAGCATAGAAGAGTGAAGTGGGGAACAAGTCAGACGAAGCGAAATTGAAAACGCGTAAAGAGGGAGGCTCGGTCGACCGAGCCATGCCATTCGGTCGACCGAGCCATGCCATTCGGTCGACCGAGCGTAACTGTTCGGTCACCCGAGCCTAATCAGATTAATGCGTGCATATCTTCTGGATTCTCCCTATGTCGGCTACAACTCCTATATAAACAAAGACCACGATCTTTGAGAAGGAACCAACCTACAAAACACAATACTACAATACTTTTAGTTTATCAATATAGTTCTTTTTATTTCATATTATGTTGCTTCATCACGGAGGCGATGGATTCATCGATTAGAGATTGCATTAAAGGATCGGAGGACCCTCCGCCTACATGAGGTAATGTCTATCCAAATATGTCGTTTTTATTAAGTAGATCTATTTTATTTCGTTATGGAGTAGTCGTTTGTGTATTGATTTCGTGATGTAGTTAATTAACAAACCCATATCCATGTAGATCTAGAGTAAGTCGCGAAGGCATTTTACGAGCAAATTCTAGAGTCACCGGTCTAGATCTACCACGGTCTATATGGTTAGATCTAGCCATCAAGATTCTAGTAATTTTACGTGAACGACTTCGGCTACATCGTGCTTTTCATTTTTCATATACACATGTAATAGATCCGCCAATTTGTTACATCGTTCTCGTAAATTAATATGATATATTGTGAAAATTGCCATGTTAAATAGGACATAAGTTAGCCGATCGTTTAGGAGGTGTGCCAACCTGTCCACGGTGGTTGCCTAGACGAGGTGACGATTTTAGATCGGCATCCCTAGTTTGGTATAGCATGCTTGTTATATGATGTTCTATCTGTCCAAGGAAGGATAAGTAATTAAGCATAAAGATCTTCTATCCGTTCACGAAGTAGATCCAGTTTAGGGGATAGCTCCCGTAGCCAAAATATAATCAACCTTAATGTATTTTCTGTCTCGGCTTAGATATACATATATGGGGGAGTAATTACTACTAGCGTAATCAATACCGTTTGTTAGAGTCTTATAAAACCATAAAAACAAGTGTCTTGTGTCGTATTGTTAGTCTTTGTGTTTTCTATCGTGTCAATCTTTATTTCTACGTTATTGTTGGTCGGAGACCGCCCTTTAATCTATTTTTAGTTTAATAACGTTGTACTTGTTTAAGCCGAGTCTCTGTGGGATCGACCTCGACTCTATTTAGCTATACTACGATTGAACCTAGTTCTCTTGCTAGTAGGTTATTTAGGTATCGAGTTATTTTTATAACTTGACCGTCATCAAGTTTTTGGCGCCGTTGCCGGGGACTCGTGTCATTAAATTGAGTATAGCTTATTTTATTAAAGGTAGATTCGTAAATATTGTGAATAAGAGTCAGTATATTAAACAGTGTCGTTAAAAATAATAAAAAATATATATATATATATATAAATAAATAAAAAGAGTTCGGTCGACCGAACCACAATCCTCGGTCGACCGAGCATTTATTGTTTTTATGTTTTGCATCGCTTTTTTTACACAGTTTCTGCCTTGTGTTTTTGTATTTCTCGAGTCTGTTTTAGTTTAGTTTTTATTTATTGCGTCTAGGATTAGCCTTTAAAGTTTCTAATAGTTTATTGTTATTTCTATTTTTGTCTATTTTAGAGTCTCGCCAAAGGCAGTAGCCTTGGCGTATTTTAATTGTTTAATTTTGTTTTTGTCTTGCAAATAAAAAAATAATAAATAAATATATAAAAAAAACAAGCAAGCTACCCGTATTTCCGAGGATCCAATCAAAGAGCAAGGCGAGGAAAAATCTGAAGGAGCACATCAATCTGACTCAGACATGGAAGCATTACTGAATGAAGCCAACCAGGTAAAGGGAAATAATTTTAATAATGCAAATTTTGTTAACCAAGCTGTGGCTGCATGGGAAAGGCGTACTTTGCAAAGCTATGCAGCGCCTACCATTGAACAATTCATTCCTGCCATCGTAGTGCCTAAAAATACTGCTGAAGTTTATCACCCGAAACCTAATGTCATTCAAATGGTGACAAACTATTCCACTTTTCATGGTATCCTGAATGAAGATCCTGGCATTCACGTGATGAATTTCTTGGAGATCGTTAGTACCGTGAAGCCAAAACTAGTTCCTGAGGATAACATTAAGTGAAACTTTTCCTTTCACTTTGAAAGATAAAGCTAAGCAATGGCTTTTCTCTTTAGAGGCTAGAGATCAATCACGACTGGGAGGAAGCTGCTACAAAAGTTCTTGAATAAGTACTTCCCTATAGGAAAGACCTTTAAGTTACGCCAAGATATCTTGGGATTCAAGCAACAACTGGGAGAGTTTTGATCAAGCTTGGGAACGTTTTAAGGAGTCCATGGGGAAGTGCCCTCATCATGATATCCCTCTATGGATTTTAATTCAAACCTTTTACCATGGATTGAGAGATACGGAGAAGATAAGAGTAGATGCCTCCAGCAATGGAGCGTTTGTTCTTTTATCTCCTGAGGAGGCACGAGGAAAGATGGAGCAAATAGCAATGAATAGCCAGTGGGTAGGTGGTGAAATAGCAACTGTGAAGATGGCCGATAATTTATCTGAGGAGGATTTATCGCATAAGATCCTACATACTCTATTAATCATAAATGATAAGGTGGATGGTATGCATGAGAGGATTCAACGAGTGGAGACTGGAAAAGGGATGGAAACGATTAATCAACTAGAGAATGCGGGTACTAAAGAAGCCAATTACATTGAAAGACAGGGGAATCAATATGGCGGTTACAAACCAAATCATGACCAACCTGAATTCCGATGGAGTGATCCAAATGAAGGGGTAAAACCACACAACACTTATGTTAGGTGTAGTGCCCGAAAGACAATTTGTGTAATTGTTTTTAATAATGAATGACAGAATTTATCTTACCTTATTACTTGCTTTGTGCTTGTAAAGTAATACACTCTGCCGCAAACCCTAAGTATATCTCAGATGTAACCACTTAACTCGGTGTATGGATTACACGTGAGGATTGAGTTAGTGGTGATATACTTAAAGCTGTTAGTCCGTGGTGAACTTAATCGAGTTTAGGGTCTCTTGATTAAAACACCAATAATGCGCTGAACACCTTAGGGTGTGATAGTCTTATCCGTTTGTGCCGGTAGAGGGTACCTACGTGGGGCATTTATATATGATGGCATTCATATAGATTCGACCGATTTAATCAGATTTCTCGGTATAATTCCGTAATCGAGGAATCTTATTAAATCATTAGATGATCATATATGGATCAACCTTAATCCCGAGGTGATCACGAGGATGCCGCTTGTCCCGGGGTAGTGTTTGATGTGTTAGTTACGGTTCACTTTAATATGTGTTCCAAGCCACTTCTCATTGGCACTATCTTGAGATGAGTGAGTAGTTACGATTTTCACAGACATGGAATCCATTCCTTCCCTGCGGGAAGTAGAGACGATCCCCTTGTTTGTTAGCCCTAAGAAAGTGATCGATCCCGGGAGTTCACATTTGACTAATTAGCTACTAGTCAGATATGTGTACTAATTGATCATTAGGGGGTTAATGGTAAATAAGGATAAGATATTCTGAGTCGGGTTCACGGAGACTTCCCACTCAGAATGGACAGTCTATGGAGGGTTAATCCGTATGTAGTGATTATATCAATGGACGCTTATTCGCTACATGGGTTGAGTATAAGTATACATCTATAATCGGTAGAGTTCGGGCCGGGTTTATGGTGGCGTAATCCCGGAATTAATAATTAATGTACTTTACATTCGATGAATAATTAATTATTGGGAGCTACTGGTTATAGGTCCATGGTCCCCGATGTGGCTTCTGTAATTCGGACTAGTAATCTTGTTACTTGGGCCTCAGTGATAATTAATTGGCTGGGCTAATTAATTGATATGCATGTATATTATTTAGTTGGGCTAAATAATATAATACACATAAAAGACATTTTATGTGGGCTTTTTGACCCTAAAGGTGGCGCCAATATCATCATTTAATTAGAGAGAAATTAGTTTTCTTGGATAATTATTTGACATGTGATTTATCTTTTATTTGTTAAATGATAATTCATGGAATATTAGATAATAATATGATTTATCCTAATTTGTTTGGGATAATCATTTTATTTATCTTTTATTTGGAAAAGGATTAATGTGATAATTATCACTTAATTATTTAATCCTTGGAGGACATTGATTACTCTCCTATATAAAGAGAGTTCTCCCAAGTCTAATGGCAAGGTACTATTCACGTCACTATTCACCGAGAGAAATTGGCGAAAAAATTTGGCCTCTATTCTTAGGGTTCGAGTTGGAAAAATCTTGGGATTTTTTAGTTTGCATATCAAGGAGGCTCGTGTATCAAGAAGGGTGTCCACCAACCGCCGTTTGGAGAACACATCGGAAGATCAAGGCTTCTCTTCCCTATATTGGTAACATGATCTTAACCCCCTTGTAGTAGTTTAAGTCCTTTAATTATGTGTTTTGATATATAAATCGTGATCCATCCGCTGCGCGTAGATCTAATTCGTTTAGATCTAAGAACCTGCATCCTTTCATGTGGTATCAGAGAAAGGTTCCACGATTTATATAGTCATAATCATAATTAAACGATTTAAAGGAGTGGAATTGCATGTAGGTGATATTTTACTTATTATTATGTATTAATAATTTTTTAAATTGCTATGGTTGAAGAGATGGATTGGGGTTGGCACCGTTTTCCCGTTAGATCTATTGTAAACTCATATAAACGATGAAAATTCGTTCATATGAGTATAGGAAATTATGTAATTCATGTATTATTGCAATTTTAATTTCCAGAAAATAGATCTATACATTAGCTGTTTAGTCTTTTCATTTTTTCCGTTGTTTGAGCCGTTAAAACGAAGATCCCTCCGGTCAGAATCAAGATTGGAAGTTGATGAACAATCCCACAAATTTTGGTGTCGATCAGAGTCCGTTTGGGTTTCCGTTCGTTGCTGCGAAGTGGCTGCTGTAACAGAAAAACGCAGGATTCACAGAAACCCTAACTGTGACTTCTTCGATTTTCTGGGAATAATTGGACCGTTCAAATTAAAATCCGACCGGTCAGATCGATAATCATGGAGTTTTGGACGTGACATAAAATTTTCAGGACGATCGGGATTCATCTTGATCCCCGATCGGCCTCGGGAAGTAAATGATGCGCTGCTGTAAGAGTCTGTTTCAGCAGCAAGTTGGGCGGCTCACTGAGGAATATTGACAATTCAAAGCTCCAATCCGACCGTCCATCTTCAAGTCCGAAGAATGAAGATCAGATCTGGAAAGTTTCGTCCCGATCCGAGTTCGTTTGATATTCCGATCGTCGAAGATTCTTAACAGCTGCAGATTAGGGTTTTAATTTATTTTCGAGTAGATTAATTACGGGGTGCCAACGGTCCATCTCGGTGTTTATTTTCCGCACTAGTATACATGTGTAGATTGTATGAGTAGAACCGGAAAATTGCCATGACATGCATCATATCATGAATTCCACTCCATATGCATACATGTAGAAATTAATTCGAGGAATTAGTTAGGCATGTATAAAACACACGATTAGTTTTAATTAATTGTTTGATAAAAACCGAGGAACACGGGTTTTTTCAATCGTCGAGGTTGGGTGATGGATTCTCGGTGAATCCCACTCTGCGAAAGCATAAGGAGTAAAATCCCGAAACCTCGTGGTTAAGGTGTTGGATTCTCGGTGAATTCCACCTTACCTAGACGAGATTACGTTTTTGTTCCGTAGTGTCTACGTGAAAGTTTGATGTTTAAGGATTGGATAATCACGGGCAAACAGGTTGAAAGTGGTTTAACCACGGTTGGGTGGTCAACAGTAGCTACGGCTCAATCGACTTCACCCTCCACGTGTGGCGTTTGCGAAGTGCAGCAATCTCGAGCCATCCGAAGAGCCACTACGGCTCAACGGACCTCTCCTAGCCTTGACCCGTCCGGCGGCCACATATGTTCTAACGAATAGGTCGGGTGGGCTAGCCCACATAACCGACAACATTCGGGCCTATGATTTATTGTTCCTTAATGTAACATCAAGTCCAAAAACGTGATCAAGAAACCCACCACTTTTTCAAAATATTGAGTGGGAGCGGGAGAGGCGACGGCCGACCCCACGGCCTCTTGTTGACACAAGCAACGTGAGAGAATGGTGACGCTCGTGCCGGCTGGGACCGGCCTCCTAAGGAAGGCCTTCACCGCTATCAAAATTCAAGGCTTGGTCTCCGAAAGGATAGGATTTTGGGTACTCGTCGGGTCACCGACCGACCCTAAGGCGACACACTCGGGGTCTACCTAAAAAACGAGACAATTAGGTCACACTCATAAAGGATATTTTTGGTAGTACCTTGGCTGAAAAAGGAAAGGTGATTGACGATCACAAATGAGATGTTCGATTCTCAATCGATCTTCAATATTAATCGAAACCTCTTTGACCTACCCTACTAGGCGGCTTCGAGGCATTAGATTAAATCCTTGGAGCAGTAGGATAGACTATAAGTACTTAGTTTATGTTCCTAAAATTTTAGTAGTGTATGATTTGGATTATTTTTTCATCAATTTTATTTACAATTGTTATATATATCTCTAAGGTGCTAGGCTGCTAGTGTAAAATTGACTAGTAATGACTTCGTTAAAAAGTGGTAAGTAACTAGAACGTTGTATTTATTAATCTCACATGCGATTAATTTTTCGGAAGAGATATTTCTCTTGAAGCCTTCAAAACTTAAGTGACGTAAATAGACATGTCACTGCTGTCACTCGTGCAGAACGAGAGACAAACGTAGTTAGTTTGAAAGATGATTGGGACGATAAAATTCTTCTAGTGAATTTTTATGGTGTAGTGTCTACACGAGAAATTTTCTAATAGAAAAATTGGAGAATCATAAATTTAAGTGTCATTAGTTAGGCGGTATTTGGAACCGATAAACTAGTGGGAGCTTTTATCTTATGTTTTTCTAATTTATTAGAAAATTAGTCCCACTGGTAACGCTTTTATTAGACATCCCACAGTTCACGAGTAGTGTCTACTCAATTGAATCGCTAGTTCAAGACTATTTCCTTTTAAGGAAAGTTGAGAATGGGAAAGAATGTCTATAAGTGTTAATCATCTTAACTAAAGTTTTGAGGCTAACCGAAACATTAATTAAAGAAAGTATAGGATAAGGAAAGTGATTTGGATCACTAACCAATGAATCCTTAGCGACTTTCTTAACCGAGTAACTTGACTCGGTAGCTTAGTTCTTTGGAAGAACAAGGAAGTCGTGCATTAACGATTAATAGAGTAACAACGGGCGTAATTTCACTACAATAGTGGGAGTGATATAAGGAAATGAATTTGGATTCTATCCTTGAATATCACAGAAAAATTTATTTTTACGTTTCTGATTCGTTGAAACAAATGGATTCACTTTCAACTCGATATATTGTTGCCTCATAGAAAGTGAATATGACATTTGTAGTACGAATCCAAGACTCGGACTTTTGTTTGATAAAGTCGAACCACTAAGAAAAAAGTGAATAGGTATAACACATCTAAAACTATTAAAGGTAAAAGGTTTCCGTATTAAGATAAACGACCTTTCAATATCTATTAATTAGTGCATATATCCTATAGACAAGACTCCGCTGATGGCTAAGAGTGATTCCTATCTCCCGGTCTTGGAACACTATCTCAAAGGAACAATGACTAAGTTTCCTTTCAATCGGGAAAGGGTAATAGATTTGAAGGGTAACATAGCTTGTTCACCATGACCTTCGGGTCTAGTGAGAGATACAAGCTAGTGGGAGTTTTTGAGTGGTGACATTTTGTCGATAACTACTCAAAGCGTGATTTAGTTTATCAAAAGAATACGAGGAGGAGTCTACGATTTTAGCGAGAGAATAGAGTATTCCATGCTCAGAAATAGGCTATCGTATAGTCTTGGGACTGATGCTCGGCCTGCCTCTTAGTGGAATGTTTCTCACTGAGGAAGAAACCATAGACTTGCCCTATATAGTTATTGATATGCTTGAATACACTGCTAAACTTGATTAAGATAATTCGTTGCAAAATAACGGTTAACATTATTATGTAATCCGAGAAGTCTACCTAGAAGATGCCAGTGAATTTATGGATAATGAGTGAATTCGGTTCACACTACTTCCATAAATGTAGGCATTTAGCGTTTAATGCTTGAAGGTAGGACTGGAGATTTTTGCGATACGTTCAGATTGTATTTGTTTCGTGAAATATCTTAATGAGACGAGTTAAGGTTGATTATAAGATTCTTGAGATCGAAAGTGACGGTTGAACTATCACAAGCCTTACGATAGAATCTATAAGTAACAACCTTTAACCTTGGAGTACGGTTACCCAAAGGTAGTTACTATCTGATTTAATCAGACCACATCGGTTGTTGGTGATTACACTGATAAATACTACTAGATCAGAATGTCAATCCACCCAAGACACAGTGGGAGTATGGTTTAACCGTTGACCCATTGTGATTTTGTGGACTTTATAATCTGCTGGGGTGATTGATAACATATGGCTCTTGGTGGGCTGTATATGATTCTGATTATAGAGGTTGGTTTGAAAACCTTAACCCTGTGAATGGAGTTTTGGTACTCCAGTTCTATTCAGCCTCTTGTAGAACCACCTGAGTGTCTCAGGCCCAGTGGGAGCAATTGGATCTACACGGAAAAGAGTCGAATGAATAGGAAAGTTTAAACTTTCAGCGCAAAGCTGAGTGGTATAGGGGTGATTCCCTGACAAGTAGAGAGTTAACCAGACCTTGAACTCTCTCACCACTCAGTCTTGCTAGATTTCGTTAAGCGAGAGCGAAAATAGGGGTGATTTCTGAGACTTTCTTGCCGAACAACGGAATCGAATTCATTCGAGCGTAGAAGGGTTTTAGCTAAGAATGAATAACGGATTCGTTACAAAGCGAGAAGATAGGGGTGATTCCACAAGACCTTTTTTGCGAGACTAACGATATCTTAATTCATTCGTAAAGAACCTTTGGTAGGAGGGCCCGCCATGGCTTATATCCTCTGTGGATTTAAGAGAACCTCTCGGTCATTTAAAGTCACATGTTTTAAAATATGTGGAATTGACCAGAATATTGATAAGTCTTTAGTAGACTGGATATCAATATTGGTAAAATAGTAGTATTAGTGTTCATGAATGATAACACTGAAACAGTTGGAAACAACATGTGTGTGCTATCTGAAGTCAGAAACTGACACGCCAAGATTCTCTGGATGAGAGAATTGGACTATGTTCTAAGAATCTGATTCGGTCAAATTCACGAGAATGAGTCATTGGCTATCCCACCGATCTTATTGAATAAGATGATTATGCATATATGGTTGCGACATTCAACGAGTAGTCCTACCTACCTCTCGGGAATGATTCTCCAAATCTTGAGATAAAGAGAAAATGGGATAGAGTCTCTCTGCGGGATAAGGGCAAGTCGACTTAAAAGCGAGTCAATTGCGTTGAATCTTGGATTCAAGCAATAAGTAGCGGTTTAGTACGTCCTCAAGTATCGTTAGAGAACGAGGAATCATATGCTTGTATATTCAGTGCAAACTTGAATATGGTTGACCACACCGATTCGACTTGTAGTCGATTAAGGATGATCATTAAGTTGATCTCGGCTCAGTGTTTACTCATAGTGCTTAGAATTTCCTTGTTGGTGCGGGAGTAATTCCGTGTCTAGCGAGCCGATATCACTTTATTGTGAAAACAATGAAGAGATAGCTTAGAAGGATTTTCTCGATCTACCAGAGGTCAAAAGCATATTGAGAGAGAGTACCGCTGATTAGATGGACCGCAACGTTCGATCCTAAAGATCGTCTCGGGCCGACAACCAAATCCGATCAGTGTACCAAGTCTAGTGCTTGGAGTACGGCATTGAGGAATATATCTCATCCGCTTTTAGAGCAAGTGGGAGAGTGTTGTGAATAAGATGAGAAAGGGTGTGCTCTAAAAACAATCGTTGCTTGTCATTTCGTGCAAGTGGGAGATTGTTAGGTGTAGTGCCGAAAGACAATTTGTGTAATTGTTTTTAATAATGAATGACAGAATTTATCTTACCTTATTACTTGCTTTGTGCTTGTAAAGTAATACACTGCGCAAACCCTAAGTATATCTCAGATGTAACCACTTAACTCGGTGTATGGATTACACGTGAGGATTGAGTTAGTGGTGATATACTTAAATCTGTTAGTCCGTGGTGAACTTAATCGAGTTTAGGGTCTCTTGATTAAAACACCAATAATGCATGAGAACACCTTAGGGTGTGATAGTCTTATCCGGTTTGTCGGTAGAGGGTACTACGTGGGGCATTTATATATGATGGCATTCATATAGGATTTGGACCGATTTAATCTGTATTTCTCGGTATAATTCCGTAATCGAGGAATCTTATTAAATCATTAGATGATCATATATGGATCAACCTTAATCTGAGGTGATCACAGGATGCCGCTTGTCCGGGGTAGTGTTTGATGTGTTAGTTACGGTTCACTTTAATATGTGTTCCAAGCCACTTCTCATTGGCACTATCTCCGGATGAGTGAGTAGTTTCGATTTTCACTGGACATGGAATCCATTCCTTCTGCGGGAAGTAGAGAGACAGATCCCTTGTTTGTTAGCCCTAAGAAAGTGATCGATCCGGGAGTTCACATTTGACTAATTAGCTACTAGTCGGATATGTGTACTAATTGATCATTAGGGGTTAATGGTAAATAAGGATAAGATATTTCGAGTCGGGTTCACGGAGACTTCCCACTCGAGAATGGACGATCTATGGAGGGTTAATCCGTATGTAGTGATTATATCAATGGACGCTTATTCGCTCTACATGGGTTGAGTATAAGTATACATCTATAATCGGTAGAGTTCGATTTCGGGTTTATGGTGGCGTAATCCGGAATTAATAATTAATGTACTTTACATTCGATGAATAATTAATTATTGGAGCTATCGGTTATAGGTCCATGGTCCCCGATGTGGCTTCGTAATTCGGACTAGTAATCTTGTTACTTGGGCCTCATTGATAATTAATTGTTGTGCTAATTAATTGATATGCATGTTTATTATTTAGTTGGGCTAAATAATATAATACACATAAAAGACATTTTATGTGGGCTTTTGACCCTAAAGGTGGCGCCAATATCATCATTTAATTATAGAGAAATTAGTTTTCTTGGATAATTATTTGACATGTGATTTATCTTTTATTTGTTAAATGATAATTCATGGAATATTAGATAATAATATGATTTATCCTAATTTGTTTGGGATAATCATTTTATTTATCTTTTATTTGGAAAAGGATTAATGTGATAATTATCACTTAATTATTTAATCCTTGGAGGACATTGATTACTCTCTATATAAAGAGAGTTCTCCCAAGTCTAATGGCAAGGTACTATTCACGTCACTATTCACGAGAGAAATTGGCGAAAAATTTGGCCTCTATTCTTAGGGGTTGAGTTGGAAAAATCTTGGGATTTTTAGTTGCATATCAAGGAGGCTCGTGTATCAAGAAGGGTGTCCACCAACCGCCGTTTGGAGAACACATCGGAAGATCAAGGCTTCTTTTCCCTATATTGGTAACATGATCTTAACCCCCTTGTAGTAGTTTAAGTCCTTTAATTATGTGTTTTGATATATAAATCGTGATCCATCCGCTGCGCGTAGATCTAATTTGTTTAGATCTAAGAACCTGCATCCTTCAACTTATGTACCTCAGCAAGCTCAAACTTACGGTTGGGAAGTTGCACTTGAAAAGATGAGTAACACACTGTCAGACACTGTGAATCAATTAGCAAATTCCATTTCTGACTTGGCTACAAACTTTCACCAATATTGTCAAAATAATGATGCCAAAGTCACCAACCAAGAAGCCTTAGTCCAGAATCTCTCTCATCAAATAGGACAATTAGCTGAACAACTGTCAATTAGGCCTCCTGGGGGACTTCCGAGCAACACTGATAGGAACCCGAGGGATGTGAATGCAATAATGATTAGAAGTGAAAAGGAGCTTACTCCAACAATCCCAAAGAATGAGGAGAATATAGAGGATGTTAGGGATGAGGAGAAAGAGCCTGAGGAGGCATTCACACCCTGCTTAGAAAAGCCCCCCGATGAGCAATTATCCTCCATCTCTACCATTTTAGGGAATAGTGATTGCGCAGAAATATCTTCGCGAAGTGAGGTAGTTAAGGCTGAGAAACAACAACCATGGTTTAAAGATTATGTGAATTATTTATCCGGGAGATATTTGCCACCAAACTTGAACCAGCAGCAAAAGAAGAAGTTCTTTGCAGACCTTAAACACTATTATTGGGATGAACCCTATCTTTTTAAGCATTGCTCAGACAACATCTTTAGAAGATGTGTTCCTGAGAGTGAATTACTCGATATACTTAAACATTGCCATACTTACGAAGCGGGAGGACACTATAGAGGGGACAAGACTGCTGCTAAAGTTCTCCAATGTGGTTTCTACTGGCCAAATCTTTACAAAACTGCGCATGAATATGCTAGATCCTGTCATTCATGCCAAATGACGGGCAATATCTCGAAGAGACATGAAATGCCACTGAGGAGTATCCTAGAACCAGAAATCTTTGATGTATGGGGAATTGATTTTGTGGGACCTTTCACTTCATCTGTTTCAAACCGCTATATTTTGGTGGGAGTCGACTATGTGTCTAAATGGGTTGAGGCTATTGCTTCACCTACCAATGATGCAAAAGTTGTACTGCGGTTTTTAAAGAAAAATATCTTCACGCGGTTTGGAATCCCTCGTGCCATCATTAGTGATAATGGGAGCCATTTCTGTAATAAGCCGTTTGAGAAGTTAATGGCCAAGTACGGGGTGAGACATAAGTTAGCTACCGCTTATCATCCCCAAACAAGTGGTCAAGTTGAGGTCACTAATCGAGAAATTAAGCGCATCCTGGAAAAAACTGTGAACCCAACAAGGAAGGATTGGTCGTTGAAGTTAGATAACGCTTTATGGGCTTATCGGACTGCGTATAAGACTTCCATAGGTATGTCCCCGTACCAGATTGTTTTTGGGAAAGCGTGTCATCTACCGGTTGAACTTGAGCACCGTGCCTTATGGGCTACTCGTGTGTTGAATTTAGATGAAAGTTTAGCCGGAGAAAAGAGATTGTTGGAATTAACTCGCCTAGAAGAGTTTCGCATTGAAGCATACGAGAATGCTCGGATCTATAAAGAGCGCACTAAGAGATTTCATGATAAAAAGATTCTTGACCGCACCTTTCAGGTGGGTGATATGGTTCTTGTTTACAATTCGCGCTTGAAACTCTTCCCGGAAAAGCTAAAATCAAGATGGTTTGGTCCTTATAAAGTAAGTAAAGTATTTCCTTCCGGAGCTGTAGAGGTAAGTCACCTGGATGATCGAAAGACTTTTGTGGTGAATGGCCACCGAGTAAAGCATTACCTCGGGAATCAATTTGATAGGGAGGAAGAAGTACTTACTCTAGAAATCCTAGTTACAACTAGACCATCATGTGAGTCACAATCGAGCTAACGACTATAACCATAGAACTACTTCTTAAAACTTTTTTTTAAATTTGTTTTTGTTTTTGCTTTTAATAAAGTAGCATGCGCCTATCACGTTTTTTTTTTTTTTTTCATCTCGCCATGTTCGAGTCTAAGTTCGGAATAAACGAGGTTTTTTCCTTGATAGCCGTCATGTGAGTTTTTTTTTATTTAGGTTTAAATCCCTTTTGGTATTGTCCATGGCAATATAAAGTAAAGTGGCTTAAACTATTTTTAGATATTTATATCTAATTACTGCCACATTATTTTATAACTCCCATAGACATGGTATTTGACGATTTCGTGGAGCTTGTTTGCTTATACATGATATGTCTGTCTCTCCACGACGTGCTGAGGTTTACTCCGATATTATTCCTTCATTTGGGAGCCGTTTCCAGAGCTAAGTCTTTTTTCTTAAACTCTCATTTATTTTTGTCATTGAGGACAATGCCATGTTTAAGTGGGGGGCAAGGGACTTAGCTATATGTTGAAAAAGTAAAGAGGAACGGAATATTGAGGCAATATTGAGCAAAATTTAAAAAAGATTTTATGGATAAATGCGTTGAACTCGTACCCTTAAACTTGTGAAGTTCTTATACTTAGAATTGATAGGAAAGGAACCAAGTTGCGTGAATACGTGATCATATTATACTTTTGCGATAAATTGTTAGTAAACTTAAGGATATTCATGCCAACAATTGCAAACAGTTAGGTACTGTTCAACTACTCAACATGTGAATCGTTTAGTACCGCATGAGTTATAATACTTGAAAGAAATATGTGTACATTGCGTAGATAATTGGTTATGAGGACCTAGTGTCGATATTTGTCGACTGATGTATTCTGATCTTCTAGCCAACAAAAGCGGAGTAATAAGCTTGGGACGTACCTGTGTTTTGACAATGCGTTCCAACACTGGGCTTGTAGTAACATTACCAAAGTAGCCCCGCGCTTGTGGTAATATTCGATGCTATGCTTAATCTAAGATAGGGGGATACTCTACGAAAAGTTTTCTTCCTTGAGATTAGTAGTATTCGAAAAATATGCAAAATTGAAAAAAATTAAATTGTTAGAGTCTTTGAGTAGTACTCGGTCTCCAAGTCCAAAAACCCTATAGATACGCTCTTGCTTATTGTTCTAGTGCTTTCACCATTTGCGAGGCATAAGAAGTATGAATCTCGATGTTGGTGAATTTTGATATGAAGTCTGCATAAGCTCTAATCTTGCTACATTTATATAAAACCAATGCACATGCACACAATCACTTCGATTCATAGCGAGTAATGATTAATGCTTATCTGATGAGCATAACTGGTATGAGTTGACTCGAGTTTCTTGTGTAAGTATGAGTTGACCACGGAAAATGTTGTCTTGGGAAATGACTTATTGATGCTTTGTTCGGGACGAAGCAAAGTTTAAGTGGGGGGCATTTTGATGATAGTTAAAATATACCTATTTATGTCATCAATTCTAACCTTAAATCAGAGTTAATTATATATATTTCATATTAAATCACGTGTTTATATTTATTATTTAATGATAAGTGATTATTAATGTGATAATTGGTATTTAGCTGTTTTTATTATAAAAGAGCAATTAATTGTGTGATAAATGGTGATTTCGCAGATCGTAACGAATCGGGAGGATAATTGTCATGCAATCGGGAAATCTCAAGATAAATAAGGAAGAAAATCGGAGCATTAATGAAGAGACAAATCAGATCAGCATAGAAGAGTGAAGTGGGGAACAAGTCGACGAAGCTTAAATTGAAAACGCGTAAAGAGGAGGCTCGGTCGGCCGAGCCATGCCATTCGGTCGACCGAGCCATGCCATTCGGTCGACCGAAAGCGAATCGTTCGGTCACCCGAGCCTAATCAGATTAATGCGTGCATATCTTCTGGATTCTCCCTATGTCGGCTACAACTCCTATATAAACAGCAGCCACGATGCTGAGAAGGGAACCAACCTACAAAACACAATACTACAATACTTTTAGTTTATCAATATAGTTCTTTTTATTTCATATTATGTTGCTTCATCACGGAGGCGATGGATTCATCGATTAGAGATTACATTAAAGGATCGGAGGACCCTCCGTCTACGAGGGTAATGTCTATCCAAATATGTCGTTTTTATTCGTAGATCTATTTTATTTCGTTATGGAGTAGTCGTTTGTGTATTGATTTCGTGATGTAGTTAATTAACAAACCCATATCCATGTAGATCTAAGTCGTACGAAGGCGTTTTACGAGCAAATTCTAGAGTCACCGGTCTAGATCTACCACGGTCTATATGGTTAGATCTAGCCATCAAGATTCTAGTAATTTTCTGTGAACGACTTCGGCTACGTCGTGCTTTCTATTTTTCATATACACATGTAATAGATCTGGCCAATTTGTTACATCGTTCTCATAAATTAATATGATATATTGTGAAAATTGCCATGTTAAATAGGACATAAGTTAGCCGATCGTTTAGGAGGTGTGCCAACCTGTCCACGGTGGTTGCCTAGAGCGAGGTGACGATTTTAGATCGGCATCCCTAGTTTGGTATAGCATGCTTGTTATATGATGTTCTATCTGCCCAAGGAAGGATTAAGTAATTAAGCATAAAGATCTTCTATCCGTTCACGAAGTAGATCCAGATTTAGGGGATAGCTCCCGTAGCCAAAATATAATCAACCTTAATGTCTTTTCTGTCTCGGCTTAGATATACATATATGGGGGAGTAATTACTACTAGCGTAATCAATACCGTTTGTTAGAGTCTTATAAAACCATAAAAACAAGTGTCTTGTGTCGTATTGTTAGTCTTTGTGTTTTCTATCGTGTCAATCTTTATTTCTACGTTATTGTTGGTCGGAGACCGCCTTTAATCTATTTTTAGTTTAATAACGTTGTACTTGTTTAAGCCGAGTCTCTGTGGGATCGACCTCGACTCTATTTAGCTATACTACGATTGAACCTAGTTCTCTTGCTAGTAGGTTATTTAGGTATCGAGTTATTTTTATAACTTGACCGTCATCAGCGCTGTGGACAAAGGTGGCCACACATCTGCTTTTTCAAATTCTGAATTTTAGTCCTGTAAGTGGATTTTCAGTCCTTTAAGTGATTTTCCCGAACTATACTTAATCATTTAAATCCGTAAACTCGTAAATACTTATATGAGCATACACTCCGTATCTCCAAACTCATATTATAGCATTCCGGGTTCACCCATCTTTGTACCAAACCCCGATTACATAAATGAACATGGTAACACTTAAATTACCAACATCTACTTTTTCTACAATTTATTTTCAGCTCAATAGTATAAAGTCACCAAAATCTACATAACATTTAATAACTCACTTGAATTTGAAAAACAGTTTTAAGAAGGTTAAACTTCCGCTGCATGGATTCTGTTGAAAATAGTCTATCTGTTTTCAGTTAAGTTTAAAGTTTTAAAGTTAACAAATTCATTCACCCCTCCTCTCCGAACTTGTTTCAAGCCTTTTCAAGGATCCAACACTTACAACACTCAAGTCAGTATATGATCATAAAGTTTTTGTTTCACACGAATTGCTTTACTATATTAATCTAAATGTTTAACATTGGAAGTTATGCTTTGTTTTACATCTTTCTAGCACTCATTAACTCTCTGATACTCAACAGATTTAGACATCAGAAGGAATTCATAAGGGAACTTCCATCTATCTTTGAGCCTTTTTGTAACGCCCCGTTTCCGGACACCGAGTCCTTATCCGGAAAGAGCGCTCGGCACATATATTATCAAATAAAAACTCAATAATACATGCAAGCCTTACGTCATCCATCAAAAATCAAACGACGCGGAAGATAAAACAACTCAACAACTCGGGAAAACCAAACGATCGAAACATACGGTAATCAATGCTGTGAAGAAAAACTAAATCCAATAAAAGATCTAAACATCCAGAATTCAATCCAAAAGGTCTCAAAGGTAACTAATCCAAAAGGAAGAACAACATTATTCAAAACTTGAAACAACTGTTTTAAAAGAAACAAACTAAAAGATCTAAGTCTTCAAACTCCAACTCAAACGTCCTCGTCACCAAAGAACTCATCAGCGGTAACTACCTGTTCATCTTCTTTGGGGAAAGGGAAAGACAAAGACAACGTAACGGGGTAAGTACAAAAGTACTTAGTAACGTGTAGAAGATCGTACAACCATGCCCTCATAAAGAAATAAAAGCAATACCGTCTTTTATTAATTCATTTCCGTTATTAGCCCTAGCTAACTATCATATTATGTTCATCGCATAACATGAGGTTCCAAGGGTATCTATCTTAGCTCAAGTTTGTTACATCACGAATAACAAGGGCACTACGCCTAGTAATAGGATGTACTAGGACAACTGGGTGCAACCTACTTAGAGACTCGCTCTAGTAGCCCCGGGAATATCTGAGTCCCGATAGTGTGATGACCGGCAGAGTGCACCAGACGCTTTATCTGGCCAATCGATTGACCGGCGTGGGTACAAGCTACTTTGTCTGGTCAGAGGACACATCGCGATATTGTACTATGCCTTACCAAGCATTGCATGATGTTTAAGATTTTAATCTAACACATACGTTTGATTAGATGTTTAACTAGCCACTTAAGTGTTTTCAGGTAAGCTCCCTCACACTTCCTACCTCGCATTTTAGACCTCTAGACACGGACAAGCCCTAGCAATTACACAGACATCGATAAACCCTAGCTTATCGAAGCACAAGGCAAATCCGAAGCTTTCGGTGGTCCCACACTTCATCTTTTTAGGGAATCCATGTGGTGCCGGAACTAAACGCACCAGAAGCTAGTTCAGAGCTTTGTCACGTAAGGTTATGCAGTAAAGATCATGTTATAAAGCCTGAGAAGCAAGTCGACATCACAAGACAATAGAAAACTAGAGACACGAGATCAACGCCGACCAACAGGTGAACGCCCGCCCGTAAGACCGAACGCCCGCCCACCTTCAAGCCATCACATCTCGTATGAAAACTACTCCTTGACGCCCGCCCGTCGAGAAAGTCCGAACGCCCGTCCAATTTGCAGAGAAGGAAGGACGCCCGCCCATTAGGCCGACGCCCGCTCATCCAAACTCAATTCAATCTCAGATCAAAATTTCACCCGAACGCTCGTCTAAGGGAATCGGACGTTCATCCACTTTGCGAAGGAACCGGACGCCCGTCCGAATCCCTGGGACGCCCGCCCACCGGGAATTTCCTGCACTCGCACTTAACCCTGCGATTTCCATCGCACACGCACCCAAAAACTCGATTTTTAACGAGATAAAACATCGTAAAACAAAGACAAAAAGATTGCCTACAACCTTACGAGAACTTAGCCATACGATAAGAAAACCACGTTACCTCGATTCTTGCGAGCTACTACGATCCAAGCAACCACACTTGAAAAAGATAAACCTTTTTAACACCGAGCCTAAAAACGATTGAACCACGGGATTACTACGATGCTTAAACACGTAAAAACGCAGTTGAACGTTTGAAACGAACCCTAAACAAGAACGATGATGAGAACTTACGTTAACGGCTCTAAGGATGGTTGATATCCAAACGATCCTCTTGTCGCGGTGATTCTTTTTCCTTGAGATGTCTGGTCCAAAAGATCAACGGATTAAGCCCGGGGATCGAAAGTTCTTCCTCTCTTTTTTAAAACTTGCGTGCCTCCTCTCAAAATATGCGGCTCCCCTTCTTTTTTGACAAAAGTGATTAGGTTAATTAGGATTTGTTTCCTTTTTATAAATCCCAATTTTCCTAATTACTTAAAATTCCTTAATTATCCCCTTTTATTTTATAAAACCTTTAAAACAAGAGAACATAATATTCCGATTTATCAAAGACCGAAATGCCCTTTATCCAAAAATCGGGATATTACATTCCTCCCCCCTTAAGAGGAGTTTCGTCCTCGAAACTAGAACATACCTGGAAGATGGGGGAACTCTGGGAACTCGTCCAACATATCTGCTTCCACTTCCCGGTGGCTTCCTCGGTGCATGGTTGCTCCATTGCACTAACACTAACGGAATCATTCGCCTCTTGATCATCCTTTCCTTTCTATCCAGAATCTTGATCGGCTTTTCCACGTATGATAGGTTGTCTTGTAACACCTCTGGATCAATTTCAGATTCCACATCCACTTTTGATAAACACTTCTTAAGCATCGATACGTGGAAGACATTGTGGACTCTAGACATCGATTCCGGCAACTGTAGTTTATAAGCCAACTTCCCAACTCTTTCGATGATATCAAAAGGTCCTACGTATCTTGGACTTAGCTTTCCTTTCTGACCAAACCTCTTGACACCCTTCATTGGAGACGCTCGAAGGTAAACTCTGTCCCCAACATCGAACTCTAGCGGTCTCCTTCTAACATCGGCCCAACTCTTTGGCGATCTTGTGCGGCTTTCAGATTCTTCCTTATCATCTCGATCTTCTCCTTGGCTTGCTTCGAACCATCTCCGCCCCGTGATGTGTTTCTCTCCTACTTCATCCCAATAAAGTGGAGTCCTGCACTTCCTACCATACAAGGCCTCAAAAGGTGGCATTCCCAAACTTGCGTGGTAGCTGTTATTGTAAGTGAACTCCGCCAAGTTGAGGTAATCTATCCATGAACCTCCGGCATCCAAAACACAAGCTCTAAGCATATCCTCAAGAGTCGAATCGTTCTCTCGGATCGCCCATCCGTCTCGAGGATGAACGCCGTGCTCAAATCGAGTCTTCATTCCAAAAGCTTTGAGACCTTTCCAAAAGCGATCGATGAATCTACTATCCTCGCCGGATACAATAGATAAAGGCACACCATGAAGCTTCACTATATTGTCGATGTACATAGTAGCGAACTTCTTTATAGGCATGTCTACCTTACACGGCAAGAAATGGGCTGATTTGGTAAGTCTATCCACAATCACCCAAATCATGTCATGACCGCCTTCGTCTTAGGCAAACCGGTGATGAAATCCATCGTGATATTCTCCCATTTCCATTCCGGTATCTCCAAAGGTTTCAAAGCAAACCTCCTGGCCTCTTATGTTCTCGCTTTCACCCCTCGACATGTATCGCATCTCGCCACGAACTCTGCGATCCCTAACTTCATACCAGGCCACCAGTATCTTTCCTTGAGATCTCTATACATCTTAGTGGCTCCGGGATGAACCGCAAAAGCAATCTTGTGAGCCTCATCCATAACCTTCTCTCTTAGACCATCCACATCTGGTACACACAAACGGTCTCCATACCAAAGATAACCACTCTTGTCCAACTGATAGCCCACTGTAGGTTTTTCTCGGGCCACACGCTTCAAATTAACCATCACTGGGTCCTTATCTTGTTTAAACCGTATTTCATCTAGCAGATTTGACCTCGCCATCATTGGCGCCATAAACTGGTCTTCATCCTTCTGCTCAACCACTTCAATCTGCATTCTATCCAACTGATCCACAACTTCTTGTAAGGTGGTGATAGCATTAACCGCTCTCCGGCTAAGTGCATCAGCTACGACATTCGCCTTACCCGGGTGGTATTGAATGTCCAAGTCGTAGTCCTTCACAAACTCTAACCATCTTCTTTGTCTCATGTTCAGATTCTCCTGCGTAAAGAAGAACTTAAGGCTCTTATGATCCGTGAAGATCCTTGTCTTGACACCATACAAATAGTGTCTCCAAAGCTTTGAGCAAACACCACCGCCGCCAACTCCAAGTCGTGTAATTCTTCTCATGCACCTTTAGTCGCTAGACGCATAAGCAATCACCTTTCCGATCGCATCAAAACACAACCCAAACCTTGACCCGAGGCATCTGTATAAACGTCATAATTATCAAAAACCTCCGGTAACGCCAACACAGGAGCTGTGGTCAACTTTTCTTTCAAAGTCTGAAAGGCTTCCTCACATTCATCAGTCCACTCATACTTGACGTTCTTCTGAGTAAGTCTCGTAAGAGGTGTAGCTATCTTCGAGAAATCCTTTACAAACTTCGGTAATACCTTGCCGGACTCCAAGAAACTTCTTATCTCTCAGCATCGATGTCGGTTCAGGCCACTTAGAGAGACGATTTTCTATCTTTCTTTGGATCCACTTTAATACCTTCTCCGGAAACTATATGTCCAAGAAAAGCGACTTGATCCAACCAAAACTCGCACTTGGAAAACTTGGCATACGACTTGTTCTCTTTTAAGGTTTGTAGTACTACCTTAGATGTTCTTCATGCTCTTTTTCGCCTTTAGAGTATACCAAAATGTCGTCTATGAAGACAATCACAAACTTGTCGAGATAAGGCATGAAAACTCTTTGCATCAAATCCATGAATTTCGATGGAGCATTAGTGAGTCCAAACGGCATGACCAAAAACTCATAATGTCCATACTGCATCAAGGTCAGTCTTAGGTATATCGACACCTTGATTTTTAATCGATGGTAACCGGACCTAAGATCAATCTTAGAGAACACCTTCTTACCTTGCAACCGGGTGAACAGATCGTCAATCCTTGGTAAAGGATACTTATTCTTGATTGTCGTTTATTCAACTCTCTCTCAGTAGTCGATGCACAAGCGCATACTCCCATCTTTCTTCTTCACAAACAAGACCGGTGCTCCCCACGGTGATGTACTTGGTTGGATGATGTTTTTCTCTAACATGTCCTTAAGCTGAATCTTCAACTCTTTCAACTCAGCTGGTGCCATCCTGTATGGTGCTTTAGCTACTGGTGAAGCTCCTGCGATCAACTCGATCTCAAACTCTATGGCCCTATCAGGCATATGTCCTGGCAAATCTTCTGGGAAGACTTCAGGAAATTCTCTAACCACACGAGTCTCTCCTAACTCGGGTTTGAGCTTTTCCTTATCTAGCGCGTACACCACAAAACCTTGGCAACCCTGCCTCAAGGCTTTTAAAGCTTTAACTGCTGAGATGATCGGATGCTGTTTCTTGCTAGGCTTGTATACGATACCTGGAAAGTCTTAAGCGATTTTCCCGGAACTTTAAAGATTACTCTCTTGCCTTTGCAATCCAAATAGACATGGTTCTTAGATAACCAGTCCATGCCTAGATAACATCAAAGTCCGAGAAATCCAACACCGTCAAAGCATCCGGCAATTGGTAAGTCCCAACTCTAATGTCGACTGAGGGTGTGACTTGAGCACATCTAGTAACTCGGCCCAACGGGGTGGTTATACTCAAAGGTCTCTCCAACTCCTTAAGGGGTAGGTTTAACTTCTTAACTATCCTTGGAGAAACAAAAGTTCCTGAAGCTCCGGTATCAAACAGAGCTGAAACTGCTAGATTATTTATGATTATGGTACCTAACAAGTGAATCAATTTACATACAAATATGTAATATCATATGTGCGCTATATCATATTAAATATTTATAAGAAACACAAACACTGAAAAGTACCTGTCACCACAAAGTCATCTAACTCCTCTCGCTCCGCATCAGTTGCAAAAACACGAATCGGTTCGCTACCAGTAGGCGATTGCCCCGCGGGTTACCTCGCCCCTCTGTCTCGATTCCTTGAGAGATCTTCTTAGGACACGCCCTCGAGTAATGTCCCACTTCCCCACAAAGGGAAACAACTCGTGCTACCGCCATGCAATCTCTCGAATGTGCCTTGTTACACTTAGCACAAACCGGTGGTGTTCCACTTGTCGAACTCCTCGTTGCTGAACTCCCTGTCTTCTTAACATTCTGCTGTGGCGCCCCTCTACTACCTCCTTGAAAATTTGCGAATGGCCTCTTGTCCCCAACTACAACTGTCGGCCTGTTGGCAAACCTTTCATTGTCAATGCTCTATCCATGACGCTTGCCATACTCGTCGGTCTATCTCCAAGCATACCTTTTGCCACCTCACGTGACAACCCTTCCATAAACTTGTCTATCTTCTTTTCTTCACTCTTCATAATCTCGGGTAGAACTCGCCCACTCGTGAAACTCTCGCGAGTACTTGTGTCATTTGTAGTATTTCTTCCTGTTTTAAACTCGTAAACTCGTTGGCCTTTGCATTTTGTGCCGTTCTAGGAAGTATTCCTGATAGAACAACTCCTTGAATACCGCCCAATCTGTGATTCTAGGATTAGCTTGCTCATAAGACTCCATCCAACTCTCTGCATTACCTGCCAACAAGGATACTGCCAACTGAGCCCATTCAGATTCTGGGGCCCTCATGTTTCTGCATGCCTTTTCAAAACGACGAAGCCACAAGTCTGCTGCTGCTGGCTCAACATTACCGAAAAACTCGGTACCTCGTGCTTCTTCACCTTCTCATACCAGTCTATTGGTCTATCGTAACCCCCAAACTGCTGCTGTATCGGTGGGGCATTCTGATAACTCTGCTGCGGCTGGGTGTAGCCAGGTGCTACGAAAGAACTCGATCTAGGTGGTGGTGGAGGTAGAACTGTCGGCTGAGGAGTGAAACTCAATGGTGTAGACGGAAACATGGATGCCTGTGGATAACTGAAGAACTGACTGGCCGGTGGGTTAGAAAGTCCCAACCCGGTCCAAGTGGTGGTCCTTGGGGCTGATGTAGAAATTGGTACGCGAGTGCTAAACCTTGAAGGACCCGCTTGTTCCACTCGACCTCTAACAGAATTACTTGGTCCTTGATTCCCACCATGACTGGGGTTGTTCACTTGAGTGACCGGAGGAATCTGAGTAGCTGGTCCACTCCTCCTCCTTCTCGGAACCACAACCTCAGTAAAATCCGTCTCTGCATTACTTGTCTGGGTATTATCTGCCTCGGCGTTATACGAACTAGCTCCTCCTCTAGTAAGCACCATCCTGTAGCCAAGAAAGAGAGGGGTTACTAAAGCTCTAACCTTATCTTAAAGAAAAATCAAGTCCTACACAGCAAGGAAAACCTTTTCTCTGATACCAACTGTAACGCCCGTTTCGGACACCGAGTCCTTATCCGGAAAGAGCGCTCGGCACATATATTATCAAATAAAAACTCAATAATACATGCAAGCCTTACGTCATCCATCAAAAATCAAACGACGCGGAAGATAAAACAACTCAACAACTCGGGAAAACCAAACGATCGAAACATACGGTAATCAATGCTGTGAAGAAAAACTAAATCCAATAAAAGATCTAAACATCCAGAATTCAATCCAAAAGGTCTCAAAGGTAACTAATCCAAAAGGAAGAACAACATTATTCAAAACTTGAAACAACTGTTTTAAAAGAAACAAACTAAAAGATCTAAGTCTTCAAACTCCAACTCAAACGTCCTCGTCACCAAAGAACTCATCAGCGGTAACTACCTGTTCATCTTCTTTGGGGAAAGGGAAAGACAAAGACAACGTAACGGGGTAAGTACAAAAGTACTTAGTAACGTGTAGAAGATCGTACAACCATGCCCTCATAAAGAAATAAAAGCAATACCGTCTTTTATTAATTCATTTCCGTTATTAGCCCTAGCTAACTATCATATTATGTTCATCGCATAACATGAGGTTCCAAGGGTATCTATCTTAGCTCAAGTTTGTTACATCACGAATAACAAGGGCACTACGCCTAGTAATAGGATGTACTAGGACAACTGGGTGCAACCTACTTAGAGACTCGCTCTACAGTAGCCCGGGAATATCTCGAGTCCCGATAGTGTGATGACCGGCGAGTGCACCAGACGCTTTTATCCGCCAATCGATTGACCGGCGTGGGTACAAGCTACTTTGTCTGGTCAGAGGACACATCGCGATATTGTACTATGCCTTACCAAGCATTGCATGATGTTTAAGATTTTAATCTAACACATACGTTTGATTAGATGTTTAACTAGCCACTTAAGTGTTTTCAGGTAAGCTCCCTCACACTTCCTACCCTCGTACTTAGACCTCTAGACACGGACAAGCCCTAGCATTTACACAGACATCGATAAACCCTAGCTTATCGAAGCACGAGGCAAATCCGAAGCTTTCGGTGGTCCCACACTTCATCTTTTTAGGGAATCCATGTGGTGCCGGAACTAAACGCACCAGAAGCTAGTTCAGAGCTTTGTCACGTAAGGTTATGCAGTAAAGATCATGTTATAAAGCCTGAGAAGCAAGCTGACATCACAAGACAATAGAAAACTAGAGACACAGACCAACGCCCGACCAACAGACTGAACGCCCGTCCAGAAGACCGAACGCCCGTCCACCTTCAAGCCATCACATCCTGTATGAAAAACTACTCCTTGGACGCCCGTCCAGAAAGTCCGAACGCCCGTCCAATTTGCAGAGGAAGCAGACGCCCGTCCATTAGGCCAGACGCCCGTTCATCCAAACTCAATTCAATCCTGTATCAAAATTTCACCCTGAACGCTCGTCCAAGGGAACTGGACGTTCGTCCACTTTGCAGAGGAACCGGACGCCCGTCCGAATCCCTGGACGCCCGTCCACCTGGGAATTTCCCAGAATTCTGCAACTTAACCCCTGCGATTTCCATCGCACATGCACCCCAAAAACTCGATTTTTAACAGATAAAACATCAGAAAACAGTACAAAAAGATTGCCTACAACCTTACGAGAACTTAGCCATACGATAAGAAAACCACGTTACCTCGATTCTTGCGAGCTACTACGATCCAAGCAACCACACTTGAAAAAGATAAACCTTTTTAACACCGAGCCTAAAAACGATTGAACCACAGGATTACTACGATGCTTAAACACAGAAAAACGCAGGTTGAACGCTGAAACGAACCCTAAACAAGAACGATGATGAGAACTTACGTTAACGGCTCTAAGGATGGTTGATATCCAAACGATCCTCTTGTCGCGGTGATTCTTTTTCCCTTGAGATGTCTGTCCAAAAGATCAACGGATTAAGCCTGGGGATCGAAAGTTCTTCCTCTCTTTTTTTTTAAAACTTGCGTGCCTCCTCTCAAAATATGCGGCTCCCTTCTTTTTTTTGACAAAAGTGATTAGGTTAATTAGGATTTGTTTCCTTTTTATAAATCCCAATTTTCCTAATTACTTAAAATTCCTTAATTATCCCCTTTTCTTTTATAAAACCTTTAAAACAAGAGAACATAATATTCCGATTTATCAAAGACCGAAATGCCCTTTATCCAAAAATCGGGATATTACACTTTTTACAGGTGTTTGTGCATACGTGGAAAGCAGCAACTGGATTAATAGGTCGATCGGTTTTTGGTCACCAACATATGCAACTTCAAATTTCTTACTAAGGATAATCTGGTATTATCAGTGGGAATATATATATGAAATTTCACCATTATCCCAACCATGATATAAGTAATATACACATGCTCCATTACTTGTGCATAAGTAGTGCAACGTGCATGACCAGGCATTGACTATTGAGGATATAATCATTACTACCGAATGATTTAGTATTTATTTGTATTTGTATTGTATTTATAGATATACTTGGTCACCAAGTTATGTGACCCAATATATGTTATAACTGGACCGTCAGGGATACAAACGGATTGCAATAATCAAGAATAAACGAGAAAGAATAAATCACACAAGAAACAATAACACAGGATTTAACGTAGTTTCCAGCAATGTGCCGACTAGTCCACGGGCAGAAACGAGGAGATTATATTATCACTGGATATTTTACAGACTCTGCAATTGCATACGCAATTCGCTTTGCCATCTTGATGTTAACTGCAAGTGTACAAGGTTACAACAGATGTGTATTTATAGTCACCAAACCCTAGACCTAGCTGCCATAACTAAATACTAGCATATTGACTACAATACCCCCATATGTGAACTCAGCTCAGCTGACTCCACCAGACGTAACCTGCTGACATTTGCCCTGCTGATATTGCCCATTGGCATACCTGCCGACATTGCTCGGTGACTTGCTCGGTGACTTGCCTCTCGAGGGGTCAAGTCACTTTTTCTAACAATCTCCACCTTGACTTGAACTCTCATTCATAGTCAACCAGATTGCATAACTAGATGTACTTGTACCAGATGCATTCGTCAATGCCAGATGTAATGTACCAGATTACTCCTCTTTCTTCAGACTTAACAGCTCCAGATGTGATTCCTCCAGATGAGAGTGAACTCCAGATGAGAAACCAACATAAGATGAGAACCTCCCAGATTCAGATGAGATCCTCTGTTGCTAACAGATTCAGACTTGATTGAGTTGAGAATATATGTGATCAACAGATTCAGACTTGATCATCAGATAAGATGTGATTACCTGATTCAGATGTAATCATCTCAGTTGAGTACACTCAGCTGAGTTCTTCAGATTCAACTTCAACCAAACAGATTTGCAGATTCAGATTCAAATTCTGAGCTAACCAGATGTGAACAAAATAGAATTTAGGTTAGACTCCTCCAGATGAGACTTAACTCCAGATGAGAACTCCACCTCAGACATGTTCACCAGATGCTAAGCAGACTTTATTCTGCTGAGACTTCCAGACACAGATGTAGAACCAACACAGACATGTTCAACAGATTCAGCAGATGCCACCCTGCTGACAGATGGAATCAGCTTACTCTTATCAGCAGACTTCCCATACTTGAACATTCCACTCTACTCAGCAGACTTTCACTCAGCTGATACTAGATCAGCAGACCTTCACCCTGCTGACCCCAGATTTTGGTTCCACCAGATTCAGCTCTTGATTCTTCAGGTTCAGATGCACAACCAAGTGCCAAATTAGTGTTGACTATTCTCAGCAGAGTTCTGCAGACTCAGCTGAGTATGGGCCTGAAGCTCCACCTGCTTGTCAACACCCCAGATTCAGATTCAGACCAAATTTGCATTCCCTTTTGCAACTGCTACTAGCAACCAAACCAGCAGCCTGATTGTTTGTACCTGTGAATTTACCAATCTCTACATCTAACCCAGACATCTTGATCTCGCCAAAGAACAGAACTTTTATCACAAAATCCTAGCACCGGTGAAGGTCTTGGTGAAGATAAAATTTTGTTCAAACAGATGGTTCCCAAACAGAACCTCAGATTCCCTGATGATAACCTCGACGCTCTGCTACCACTTGTTATAACAGGACCGTCAGGGATACAAACGGATTGCAATAATCAAGAATAAACGAGAAAGAATAAATCACACAAGACACAATAACACAGGATTTAACGTGGTTTCCGGCAATGTGCCGACTAGTCCACGGGCAGAAACGAGGAGATTATATTATCACTGGAGATTTTACAGACTCTGTAATTGCATACGCAATTGCTGCTGCTACTGATGTTAACTGCAAGTGTACAAGGTTACAACAGATGTGTATTTATAGTCACCAAACCCTAGACCTAGCCGCCATAACTAAATACTAGCATATTGACTACAATACCCCCAGATGTGAACTCAGCTCAGCTGACTCCACCAGACGTAACCTGCTGACATTTGCCCTGCTGATATTGCCCTGCTGACATACCCTGCTGACATTGCTTAGTTGACTTGCCCTACTGAGGGGTCAAGTCACTTTTTCTAACAATATATATTTGTATTGTACCATTCAATCAATCAATGGAAATCATAGAATTATTTCGACAATATGGTATCAGAGATTGGCATTGATATCTCTCCGTCATCACTCTAATCTATTTTTTTTTTCTCGGCTTCTTTTTCCCTTCTTCTAAACCCAAAAAAAAAAAAAAAAAAACAACCCTTACGTTCCTGGCAAAACAAACAAAAACAAACCTAGCCCAGTTCATCTTCTTCTTCGAGGTTCCTTGGCAACTCTCATGGCCGACAGCTCTCTCACTTCTGCTACCTCCAGTGATGCTACCTCTCAATCTCCTTCTCTTCCGTCCTTTCATCCATCTTCTACAATCCAACTTATCAAATTGACTCGGAAAAATTACCACCTTTGGAGAGCCCAAATCTTACCGTATCTCCGTGGTCAAGGCGTCTATGGTTATATCAACGGTACCATACATAGGCAATGACGGAACTAGGATTTGATGTCAGGTGGGCTGGATTAAAATGATCAACTGTGTTGGAGTTGATTGTATATGTTATTTTGATGTATCGGAAATAAAAAAATGGGTGGGCGGAATCCCCTGGTTCTGTCCCTGTGACCAAATCAATAAGAAGAGTAATTGTCTGCCTAGAGCTGAAAGCTTCCTCTTGGTCTTGGAGTATGGACCAGAGCAGCCACAGAGGGGTCGACATCCGAAATCTAGTAGATCGAGTAGCCGCTTCATATAGGGTTGGCAATCATGAAATACACTTGTGTAGTATCGTGCCTTAAAAGCTTTGAGGTATGAATACTCTGACCGGTAGTGCATGGTTCCCCTCATCCTTGTGCACTTGTGAGAGATATAGTCCTTCCAATCTTGGAGGCCTTGGGAACTTGCAAAGCTTGGAAGCCCCCGTGACTTAGGAAAGACATAGGACATATCTTCCGAGATCTAGAGACGCAAGACGGTCTAACATTCAAGATAGTGCTGCATGTGAGGCCTCAAGGCCTCGGACTCTTAAGCATGGGAGAGCTGCTGTATAACAAAATAGAATAATTTTGTACTTCCGTTCTTTTTAACACACTTTTAATAATTTGCTTTGTTTTATTTATATGTCATTTTACTATTCCAATGCAATATTTATTATTTTTTTTCCACATTTATTATTCATTTTTAATAACCTAAATTTTGGTTCAATTTTTCATGCATAAGAAATGAAAGGTAATTTTATTTTTTTATATCATATTTCACACACATTAATTATTTTTTTAAACTGCGAAACTCTTTTCTCTCCCACAGTTAAAAAAAAAAAAAAAAAACAAACAAACAGACGGAGTATCAATTAAGTGATATGCTAAGTGTCAGGGCCGGCCCTATCACAAGCAAGGAAATACCTGGTCGAGCTTAATGAATCCCGATAAGCAATCGATACATGTTTTGCTTATCCAAATTTTTTTATAGAGTTAATCCGATCGATTTATAAAAAAATCGTATATTAAAAGTTCTCGATTTTGATAATAAATAAGTCGATTCTTTAAAAAAAAATACCCAACCCAATAAAAAATTTATATATAGGCCCGATTTTTTAAAAAATATCCAACCCAATAAAACAATTTATATGTTATTAAATGTTCTTCATGAAGAAAGAAAGCAGATAAAAAGAATTCGAAAAAAATTGAGCCACGCTTTATATATTGAAGACAAATAAATTTAGTATAGCATAATTTTTTTTAACTCCGAGCACTGCTAAAAACGTAGGACCGGCCCTGCTAAGTGTTTGATGACAAAATTGGTCTTTCTAGCATATTGTGTTGTTGGTTAAAGACACTAGTAATGTTTTCCGGGTAGTTGTTTTGTGTGTGAAGTCATTCAGCAAAAGTTTCCCGAGATAATACCGGATTTATTTTTATTACTTGTTTATTTTTTTCGTTAGATAAAATCCGAGACAAGTTTTTGGCGCCGTTGAAAAGAAAATAAAAATAAAAAACTAAAAACTTAAAACTAAAAGTTAAAACCTATGAAAAGAAAATAAAAATAAAAACAGGAGGACAGACGGGCGTCTGCCTGAAGAACTAGACGGCCGTTTGGGGCAAGCCAGACGCTTGTCTGATTTCCTCCAAACGGTACCGAATTGGATTTTTTAGATGGACGGGCGTCCAATTACTCCGGACGCCCGTTTGGAGAACAGCTGGAAAAATAGAAAAAAGAAAACTTTAGTAAAAACTGGACAACCCAATGCTTAAATGAAATTTTCACCTTTTATCAAAAGGAAAACGAATCGTTCTTTGATGCATGGAAGAGATTCAAAGCTCTTCTTCGTAAATGCCCTCACCACTGTTTGGACTTGCAGAGGCAAGTGAACACATTTTTCAGTGGATTGACCGAGCTCACTAAGGGTATGGTCAATAGTTCTTCTGGTGGGGCATTCCCGAGGAAAACACCTGCAGAAGGGTGGGCATTATTCAAGGATATTGCCAAATATAATTATGCCCCCTCCTCGCAAGCTATTCAGGCACCTCCTCCTCAACCTCCTAGGATCGAGGAAGTGAATATGCAAAATCTGATCGCCATGCTGCAACAGCAGGTGGCCGCTCTTTCAATGTCCCCAAGTCCAACGAATCAGAATTCATCATTCCCGCAGAACTCTCAAGTGATATGTTTTGCGAAAATTGTTGTCAAACTGGCCATATGGTTGGTCAGTGTCAATTTATTTCCCCTTCGACCTATCAAGTCAATGCTGTCCAGAATCAGGGACAGTACAATTCAGTCACATGCCAGGCATGTGATAATGTGGGGCACACCTCTCATTTCTGTCCTATGAATGGACAAAATGCTGAAGTTAATGCTTTCTTTGGCCAGCAAAATTAGAGATTTAACAATCAGTTCTCTGGCCAAAGCAATCTTCAAAACCAGGGCTTCCATCAGAATCAAAATCTCAATCAAAACTCGAATTTTAACCAGAGTCAGAACTTCAATCGAAACCCAAGTTTCAATCAGAACCTGAACATGAATTTTTCCAATACAAATCAAAGGTTCAATCAGAATTGGCCAAACAATTCATATCCTGCGTTTCAGAATCGTCCCAGCCAAACCATCCCGCAGAACTTTCAGAACTCTCAAGGCCCCTCTCACTCTTATAATCTTGAAGCTAAACTGGAGGAGCAGAATAATAATATCCAATCCCTCCAGAGCACCATAAAGAGTCTTGAGAGGCAGATAGGGCAAATGGCTGGCCAACTAGCTTCCAGACCTCGAGGCGGTTGCCCACTTTACGGAGAAAAATCCTAAGGGTGGTCGGTAGCTCAGACCGACTTGAATCATGGCGCACTAATCGACCTAGTTCCTTCAATTCCTTATGGTAAAGAAAGAGCCGGTGCAATGAATCTCGGATCTGGTACTCAACTTAGTGGTCCCCGAACCAGGAAACCACCAACCCCTCTGCCCGGTGATAAGGCAGGAGGGGAAATCGAGCACCCATGTTCCCCTTCTCTGCAAGAGAGTACTCAGGTGGCTGATCCCCTGAGAAATGAAGAATCAAGTGAGAGTTAGGTGGCGGATCCCCCGACTAGTAAAAGAAGTGAGGTGGAAAGATTTGAAAGATAAAGCTGTCAATTCATCCTCGAAGAAAGTCTTTTCTGAGAGTGATTTGAAGAAACTACCATTTCCACCTAGAAAAAGCAACATTTCCTTGCATGAGGACAAGAAATATGAAAAAGTGCTTAATCATCTGAAAAATACTCAGGTTAATCTTCCATTATCTGATGTTTTGGTTGAGATGCCTAAGTACACTAAGTTCATCAAGGATGTTGTTTCTTCTAAGAAGAAGTTTGAAGGCATGGATCGGTTGATTGGTGAGGATTGCTCTGTGATAAGTTATGAAGATCTACCAATCAAGAGGAGTGACCCGGGGAAATTTGTGATCACATTGCTGATGGGAGGCCTAGTCTTCCCAAACTCTTTATGTGACCTGGGTGCATCCATAAGTCTGATGCCATTGTCTGTCTGTAAACAGCTTGGACTAGATGGTCTTTTAGAGCCCACAACCATGAAACTTCAATTCGCCGATAGATCTTCCAAGAAAGCGGCTGGGATATTAAAGGATGTTCTAGTTCAAATAGATAGATTCACTTTTCCGGTTGACTGGTACGTCCTAGACATAGAAAAGGATGAGAATGTCCCCCTGATACTTGGAAGACCTTTTCTTTCTTCAGCAAGAGCCCTCATTGACTGTGATGGTGGCCAAGTGACCATACGAGTTGGTGATCAGGAAGTGAGCAACAGTGTCTCCAGAGCTATTCAAAGACCTTCTGATTATCCAACCGGCTTCTCCATAGAAGACATGTCAGAAGACTTTAACGACTACATGGAAAAGCAAGTCATGGCTGTTGAGACTGAATATGAGCAATTAGTTGAAAATCTGAATAATCATATTTGGGTGAATCTAGAACAACTGGCAGCTGAGTTTGATGAAGATTCGATGAAAGGAGAAGCTTTGGCAGTGGGACCACTCAGTAAACTCAGTGATGTTGAGTTGAAAAGTGGGGAGCTTAAATCGAGTTTAGAAGAATCACCTGCAGACCTGGTACTGAAGCCGTTACCTAAGCACTTGAAATATGTCTTCCTGAGAGAAGGTGACAAGCTTCCGTTAATTATTTCTGCCAAGCTATCCCGATTGGAAGAGATGCAATTGTTAAACGTCTTGAGAAAGAATGAGAAAGCCTTTGGTTGGCAAGTAGGAGACATCAGAGGGATATCTCCTGACATTTGTATGCACAAGATTAAAACTGAAGAGGGTGCAAAGTGTGTTAGACAGCCCCAGAGAAGGCTCGACCCTCATATGCAAGAAGTGGTCAAAAAGGAGATTATCAAGCTTTTAGACATGGGTATTATTTACGCAATTGCTGACAGTGAATGGGTATCCCCTACTCAAGTAGTTCCTAAGAAATAAGGGATTACTATCGAGAAGAATGAAAAGGGCGAAGAAATAGCATTGAGACTCGTGACTGGTTATAGAGTCTGTATTGACTACAGAAAACTCAATGAGGTTACGATGAAAGACCATTTCCTCCTTCCTTTCATTGACCAAATGCTAGAGCGTCTGGCAGGACATGCATTCTACTGTTTCCTTGATGGATATTCGGGATATTTTCAGATACCCATAGATCCAGTCGACCAAGAAAAGACAACTTTCACCTGCCCCTATGGTACATTCGCTTACAGGCGAATGCCATTTGGTCTATGCAATGCCCCAGCTACGTTCCAAAGGAGTATGCTGGCAATTTTTGATGGGCTGGTTGAAAAGTGTATGGAGATATTCATGGACGATTTCTCAGTCTTTGGTCAATCCTTCGATGATTGTCTTGATAATCTTGACCAGGTTTTATCCCGCTGTGTGGAAAAGAACTTAGTCCTAAATTGGGAAAAGTGCCATTTTATGGTAGATGAAGGAATAGTTCCTGGCCACAAGATCTCATCCAAAGGTATGGAAGTAGATAGGGCGAAAGTGGAAGCTATAGAGAAGATGAATTTTCCTAGAAATGTGCGCGAAGTTAGAGGTTTTCTTGGACATGTCGGTTTTTATAGGAGATTCATTAAGGACTTTTCCAAGATAGCCAAGCCCCTTTCTACTTTACTGAGAGAAGATGTCGTTTTAATTTTGATGATAGTTGCAAGCAAGCGTTTGAGGAGCTTAAAAGTCAATTGAATCTCCACACCGATTCTTATCTCTCCGACCGAATCTACCCTTCGAGCTTATGTGTGATGCATCCAACTACGCTGCCAGTGTGCAGTCTAGGACAACGAATAAAAGGAAAGTTCCAGCCAATATCTTACGCCGATCACACACTAAACCCTACTCAAGTGAACTATACCACAAGCGAAAAGGAATTATTGGCCGTAGTCTTCGCTTATGGACAAATTTCGTGAGTTACTTGTTGCGTCGCTGCGATTCTTGTGTGGGTGATCACGCTGCTTTGCGATATCTAATGACAAAGAAAGATGCTAAACCGCACTTACTACGTTGGATACTGATCCTGCAAGAGTTTGACGTTCAGATTAAGGACAAAAAGGGCAGTGAAAACGTAGTAGCTGATCATGTTTCAAGGATGTTGAATGAGGGAGAGCAAGAACCTAACGATATAGATCTTTACTTTCCTCTTGAAAATGTTATGCTTATAGACGATGGCAGCCCAGATGTTCCATGGTATTCTTCCATCGTCAACTACCTTCATTCCCAGTACTTAAATCCGGATTTTTCATATCAGGAGAAGAAGAAATTCTTCCCTGACTTGAAAACATTTGTTTGGGATGAACCTTACCTCTTTAAAATTTGTAAAGACGGATTGCTAAGGAGATGTGTTCCTGAATCTGAGCAACGTGATATCATTGAACAGTGCCACAGTGGGCCTACTGGTGGCCACTTTGGTCCTTGGAAAACAGTTGCCAAGATCTTTCAGTCTGGTTTCTATTGGCCCACGATCTTCAAGGATTCAGAAGCTTTCTGTAAAGCTTGTGATAGGTGCCAACGAACCGGAGCTTTAACAAGGCGTTTTGACATGCCGTTGAAACCCATTCTAGAATGTGAAGTCTTTGATGTATGGGGGATTGATTTTATGGGGCCGTTCCCATCTTCCTGTGGAAATAAATACATCTTAGTCTGTGCCGATTATGTATCGAAATGGGTGGAGGCCCAAGCCACTTCTCGCAACGATCATAAAACGGTCATGAATTTTCTAAAGAAAAACATCTTTGTAAGATTTGGGTGTCCACGTGCCTTGATAAGCGATGAGGGAACGCACTTCTGCAACCGGCCACTAGAAAAAGTCCTTGAGAAATATGATGTCCGGCACAAAACTAGCACACCATATCATCCTATGACAAGTGGCCAGGTTTAACGAAGCAATCAGAGCTTGAAGAAGATCCTGGAAAAAGTTGTGAACAGTCATAGAAAGGACTGGAGTCTTAAGTTGGATGATGTACTATGGGCATATCGAACTGCCTACAAAACCCCCGTGGGTACATCACCCTATCAGATGGTATATGGAAAGCCATGCCACCTGCCAGTTGAGTTGGAGCATAGAGCGTACTGGGCCACTAAGTTCTTAAACTTCGATACCCAATCATGTGGTGAACACCGACTGCAGCAGTTGCATGAGTTAGATGAGTTTATACTCCAAGCCTGCGAGAGTGCCAGGATAAGTAAAGATAAGATGAAACTCCTTCATGATGCCAAAATCATGAAGCGAGAATTTCAAGTTGGGGAGAAAGTTCTATTGTACAATTCCAGGTTACATCTGTTCCCTGGAAAGTTGAGGACACGTTGGTCCGGCCCTTTTGAAATTCTGCAAATCATTCCCGGAGGCGTTTTAGAACTAAGAGGTCATGGTGACCAGCCGTTCAGAGTAAATGGTCAAAGGTGCAAGCATTATATCGGTCAAACCAAAGAAAAACCTTTGATTGTTCATTTCCTCGACATCCTCGGGTGTGGTATACCTGAAGTCAATGAGTTTGATGAATTTTCACCGACTTGTTTTTTGAGGATGACGGCAGTGGTCCGTTAGAGGAAGTCATGGCTGGTAGTTGGGATATGGAAGAGTTTCATAGGGTGCAACAGCTCAAGAGACGTATGAAGAAGAAGAAGTCTACAATGGGGAGGATTAAAAGTGTTTGGAAAGCTATCAAAAGCTTGACCCTATATGTTAGATGCTGTTTTTGCAGCCACACTACTGATCAGAGCTTACACGATCTAGTGGCTGGAAGGAAGGTTAAATGGCCTGATCCAGGCTAAAGTGAGAGATTGTCGAGCTAACGACATAAACCAAAAGCGCCACTAGGGGGCATCCTAGATATCCTTATTTGTATTAGTTACTGCTGTGTTACTCTTTTCTTTAATTTATTTTTTTTAGCTTAAGTCTAATTAGGGTAATTGTTGACTCTGCTTCTGTTCAGCTTTGTGTATTTTTAAAGAAAAAATGGATTACGGAGTTCTGCCGCATGAGTTCCCTTTCATTAGTAGGATCCACCTTATCACCTTAGATGACGGAGCTGGAGAGACAATCATTCTGGACGTAGATTATGATATTATCACTCGCCTCAGGACTGTTACCTACGTTATCATTGTACCCCAAGATTCAGGAGGTGGAGAGTTTAATACCGAGGACCTGCAGAGTGCTTTAGGGCGACCGTATACAATCCTCAATGATCCGATGCTGACTGACTTGTTGCTAGTGCTGCGTGCTGAACATTTCCGAGGAGTGGATGTTGCTGGAGAAGACTGGGCCCTACATGATGAATACGATTTTCCTCCCGCGATTGACATGCTCCGTCGTCTGATCCGGATCGTGGATTGGGCTGATATTTATGATGACTAGCTTCGTTAGGTGTTTCGTCGAGCAAACGACGTTAAACAAAAGCGCTCGGTGGGAGGCAACCCACTATCGTCTAGTTTTTTTTTATGTATTCGAAGTTTTGTTTGATTTATATGGAGCAATAAGAGTTTGAATTAGAAGTGTATGAAAAATTCTATGTTTTTGCTTACTTTTGATCTTGGACGCCCGTCCATCATACTGGACGCCCGTCTGCTTGTGTTTCAGTGAACGTGTGTCCATCATTTCTGGACGCCCGTCCAGAAAGTTCTCTCCAACGCTGTATTAGTTTGAAAAGTGGGACGGGCTTCTGTGTTATCGAACGCCCGTCCAGTTCATCAGTTTTCCAGGTGGACGCTCGTATGCTTCACTGGACGCCCGTCCACCCTGCGTCTATATATGCCCCCTGCTTCCAAAATTTCAATCGAACCAGAAAAATTCAAAGTTAAAAACCGACTCTTGCGCCCCCTTTGCCCTAAAATCCTTGTTTCTAAACCGTTTTGGGCGATTTAAAGATCTACAAACACCTCTCAAACCCCTCTCATCGATTATTCAAACCAAATCCAACAACAAACAGCCATTATTCCGATTCATTGACCTAGCTCGTGCGTTTTTATTTGGAGAAAAATCCAAACTTTGGGGTCAAATTTGCATTGTTAGGGCTTCCAATTGTCATTTTCATCACCCTCTCATTCCACCTGGTAAGACTTTACCACCTTTTCTTGGTTTGATTCATGTTTTTTTCAATTTGATTTCAGAGTGTATTTTTATTTTGAATACTAGCTTATTATTTTCTTTTCTTCTTCTTGTTTTTGTTGGTGATCTGGGGTGGTGATGGTTGATGGTGGATGGTTGCACTTTGGTTTTGTTGTGGTTTGGTGATTGATTGTTGAATTTTTGGGAAATCCCGTTTGGACGATAAACGGGTGGTTTTGTTTTGCATTGTGGTTTGGTGTGGTTGTCTAGATTGTGTAGCAATGGTTCAGAAACGACATGGTAAGGGGGTAGCAAAGGAGCCCACTAAGAAGAAAAAGGTTGTGGATTCCACCTTAGTACATCCCACACGGGGGGTTGAGATTAGAGAACGTCTTCCTAGGGGTGCTCAAGGTCAATCTAGGGTGCCGTGGAGAGATGAATCTGAGTCAGATACTGATGACGAGGTTCCCCTAGTGAGATTACCTAGGGTTGAGAGGACTGCAGAGACTCCTAGGCCTACAACTGAGGAAGAACCTGAGTGACGGGAGCCTGTGAGACAGAATGTGAGACCCTCTATCCCTATTCCATTTTCTAGGTGGTTCATTAACCCCAAGGCCCTAGACGTGTACAACAAGCACTATCTGACAAGGACCATGTTGATTGAGAGAGCCGTTTTTGAGTCTCAAGTCGATCCTTCTTTTGTTCAGATGTTGACGGATAGAAAGTGGGGTGCACTGATGAGAACCCCTAGAACCCCTGTCAATGCTACCCTAGTTCGTGAGTTTTATGCGAATTGTTCTGAGACGGATCTGGAAACTGGGGTAGTTATGGTTCGAGGAGTTAAGGTGCCATTTACACCGAAGGTTATCAACGAGAAATACCAGTTGGCACCTTTTGAGGGGTTGGATTATGAGGAGGCGATTAAAGCCAAGCAGGATGCGGGTGAGGATCCTTTGGAGGAGCTGAGACTGAAAGTGTGCCCGGAGGTGCCGTGGACACTTAGACCGAGAGGAGAAAGGAAAGAGTTGGTTACTACCTCGTGGACGGAGGATTGGAAAGTCCAATGTCGGTTTATACAGAACAGGTTTTTGCCTAAGAACAACCTGACACATTTTCACATTGGCGATCTCGGGATGCTCTACGCCTTGACCTTTAAGTTGAATGTTGATGTAGGACAGGCGATTTTCGATGAGATAGCGATGAATCAGAAAGTCTATGCTCGATGTTTGATTTGCCCCCATTTGATCCATAGTCTATGTCGAGATGCTGCGGTTCCCGAGTACAAGACTGATCACAAACCTAAGAATCCGAGGTACTTGCAGCGGGAGAAAGTGAAATCTTCTGGTCAGACCGAGACTGAGGCTGAGGCAGCACATGAGCCTGGTTCGTCTTCCGTACCACCTCAAGCATCTTCCCTTGCTTCTTTGTCTCCATCGGTTCGGATGCGTCTGAGTATGGCTAATAGTATACGGAACTGGATGGAGGACATGAGAACGTCCCAGAACAATATCCTGACTATCTTACGTTGTATGAGTGAGGGCCGTCCTCCGAGGGACCAGAGATGCTACAATGAAAGCACGATGGATTACGTTTTCTCTGACGACATCGAGCTGGTTATTGCGGATGTTCTTCATGAATCTGAGTCGTCTTCTGATGAGGAGCAAGTTGACACTGGCAGGAGGACTACTACTCGCGTCATCGATTCTCCTACGGATGGAGCACCTCCTGCTGGTGATTCTTCGGCACCAGGGCAGACTTGATTTTCTGAGGCTAATTCTACGTTATATTTTTCTCCCTGGGATTTGTTTGTATTTTGATACTTTCTGTTTAGTCATTTCTTTACTTGATTCATATGTCATTTCCTTGGAGCTACTGTTTGTTTCCGTTGCTCAATTTTTATTGATGAATCCTGTAAGCCATAAGGCGCATCGTTGACATTCTTGTGATTTCTTTTATTCTGTGTTGTGTATAAATTGTCATTTGATTCGAGTTCACCTTATCCTTATCTTTATCTTTCTTTTGCGATGTGATATGATCCCCGTTTTTCCCCGAGATTTCCCCGTGTTTATCGAGTAGTGCAGGCATATTTTTAGCTGTTTTGTCGAGCTAGTATTCGAATCGTGCTGAAACGGATCGTCTTTGAGTTTCCAAACGTTGGTTTCTTCATGCTCCTGCCTGACCAACGGTTCGAGTGTCTATTCAAATCAGCTAAGTACTTTTTTTTCTTTCTTTTTAATCCTGCACAACCTGAGGACATGTAGTCGTTTAAGTGTGGGGGAGGGGAATGATTATGATTATGTGTATCTTCTTGGTTATATCGTTATTCTATGCTGAAAAGAGCTGAATTTTTCAAATTTTTGTTTTGTCCCGGTTGAGCGAATGCATATCTTTGTTCGGTTTTTATAGACATTTATGCTGTATATTGTATGTTTAGTAGGTTAGATGTTTCACCCGACATACATTTCACGAGCCATATTAAATGATGAGCTAAAATATAAAGCTATACCCATTTGGATTAGTAATTTTTGATTATCTTATAAGTATCTTGTGCTTAGTGCTAATGTACGTATCGTGGGAATTATAATAGTTTGTGTTTAGAGCCGGAGTATGACATACTGTGAATATCTTAGGTTTGAATGTGATAAGTGAAACGTGACTATTGTTCTTTAAAAAGTATGTAAACAAAATTGATGAATTAATCGGGTGTGTCGGAAGCTGGTCGATGATTGGAGTGAGGTAGGTCATATCTCGAATGTCCTATACCACTATGATGACCAAAAGCTCACGACAGTCAGAAGAAGCTGCCTTATGATTTGAGTACGGTAGGGTATATCTCGAATGTACTATTCTACTATGACGGGCAATAGCTCATTCTGATGTGCGTATAAATGTGAATGATGATCAAATCAACTTACGAAAAGTGTTGGTATGACTTGATATAAGGCTTAGTTATCGCCTACCTTATCCCCAGTATAAACCGACATATATGTTGTAGGGATTGTCCTCTGAGTATGTCAAAAAGGTCCTAAATGTATTCTATCATCCTTTTCGGGATATGTTACGTTTTGTAGGGTGCAAGTTATGAGTATCACTTATTTCTAGTTTAAATGGGGAATTTGCTAGTTGCTTGGAAATTTTCAAGTTTGGACTTAGTGGAAGTTTGCTATGGCTTTGCACACACACCGGGGTGAACCTCTAATTTATTGAATATGCTTTATTCTTGCTGAGATGTCTATCTTTTTTCTCGAGCCTTGATCTTGTTTTGTTTCGCTCGGGACGAGCAAAAGCTAAGTGTGGTGGAGTTGTTTAGGGTGATTTTCTATGATTTATATCGTTCTAATTCGTGACAATTTTCCTCTATACTCCAATGTTTTGCATAGAAAGTGAATGTTTATTTGATTTATTAAGCAAGCGAGGTTTGGAATGGTTTAATTGCAAAGATTGGTTGAATTATGAGATTTTATTGTTGATTTTCTATCACTTTGAACGATTTTACACTTTGCAATGTTTTGATGTCTTGTAGATACGCGAATTTGGCTTAAAAGGGGTTTAAAAGATGTTCACGTGAGGATTTACATGAAAGAAAAAGGATAAAGATGAAGTCGGATAAAGATAGAGATGAAAAACCGGATATGAAGTGAATCAACGCATACGCTCGAAGTTCCGTCCATTTGACGGGCGTTTGAAGGAATGGACGAGTGTCCAGGAAGGAACATTGGATTCAGAGTTTTAAGATTTTTGCTGAACGAGCGTCCAATTTTACATAGGACGGGCGTCTGATCATGACTCGGCCCGACTCGAAGATTTTATGCGTACTGGACGGGCGTTCAACCCCTTGGACGAGCGTCCTGCAGCCGACTTAGCAAAAACCGACTTAAAAACCTATTTATAGTCGCGTTTTTCTAGACACAAGGGACCCTAATTACACTTGGCGGCCATAGAAACCCTAAGGGGCGATTTTTCTGTGTTCTCCACCTTTCATAAACAACTTTTATGCTTTTTATTTCCTAGATAAATCTCTCCAATTTTATGTACTCCATAAAAGCTATTTCGAGTATTCAAACGATGCTTAGAGGCTAGAGCTCTTTGGAACAAGCGTTGCGAAGCCGTTCTATCAACAATTTGATTTCTCGTTAGATTATCTTGTGAGTTTTTAGTAAAAGTTGTATCTTTATTATGTCTTACTTGTTGTTATGCAATTTAATCGATAGATACCTTGCATGCCTGATGTTTGATAGGAGTCAACTTTACGTGACTCCGCTACATTGTTTGGCCTCCGTTTACCACATTTTCAGCACATTTTTGGATAATTTAGACCGCTTTCGGGGTAATATTGTGAGTTCCTCGCACGGGGGGTAATTCCGTCATTTTGATAGTTTACCACCCCTTTTTGATGATATCTGACCCCATTCCGAGCACGTTTACCCTTTGGAATGTTTTGGTTGTTTTTGGTCATTGTGATGATGTAGGGTATTGGTGTCTCGAGGACCCGAAAGGCAATGGTTTACAATGAGAAACATGACCGAGGCGAGAAAAGAGGTGGAAAAGGAGAAAAAGTGAAGAATTGGTGGCACGGGGTCCAAGCGACGTTTGGAACCCTCAAACCAGCGTTCAGTCTCCAAGCTGGCGTTCCAACCTCAAACCGGCGTCCAGAGAGTTTGCGAGTCATACTGAGTTCGGCTCCTTCAAACGCTGGTTTAGCAACTACCCGAACGTGCGTTCCAGGCCATTCAAAGCGCGCGTTCCCTACCTTCAAACGTGCGTTCAGGCCTCTTAAACGCACGTTCCATACCCAGAAAACCGGCGTTTGAAAGACAAAAGCCCTAAGTCGCCTGAATTTCAAGCAGAACGCACGTTCCACTCATCTGAAACCAGCGTTCGAACCAAAATCTGCAGGATTTTCCATCCACCTATAAATACCCCCTTAGTCCATTTTGGGATTATTATTCATCTTCTTAGCCAAACTCTACCCCTTTCATAGCTCGAATTTTGTAATAGCTTAGAATACTCTCTCTTAGTGTAAATCAACAACATCTTAGCCTAATATTTCCATTTCTTAGCTTAGATTTTCATTTCAAACACTAAGAGACCACCTTTTAATTACTTCTATATTTTGTACTTTTGGGATCTCAACTCGAATTTCTGCAATTTTATGGTATATCTCTCTTCTCTTTTACTTGTTATGGCTCTTATTTACTGTTTTATGCTTGTTTTGATTAGTATAATGTGTAGCTAAACATCTTCATAGCCGAATCATGTGAAATTTGGTGAAATCACCCTTTGGGTGATGAAATTGGGAGTGGGTAGTGCTTTTTATTGTTGTTTCTTGCATTTTTCACGTCTTAGAACCTGTTATAACGGATTTGGGCTAGATTGATCACCTAGGTCAAAAAAAAAATCACACACATCACTCTTGAGAGTTGTTCAGAGAGAGGGGTGTGGGAAAAGGGTTCTAGGATCGCATTGTAGTGCGAGGTTACTCGTTTTTAACGTTTAAACGGCTCTCGTGCATGATTGTCTTGTGAATGAATCTCTCTTAGGAACGGTTAGTTGACTTGGCATAAGGTGTTGGGGAAGAGTTGTTCAGAACCTAACACCGGGATTAGGAGTACGTACCCGTGAAATTGAATGTAAGAGTTCGTTCGTTTATTGCTCACTCCCGGTTTTGTCATTCCCTGGGGTGAAACTAGCTATTTTGATCATGGTTCGGCTATGTCTCCTTAACTATCTTTAAAACTTAGTCGTTTAATTTTCTTTCTTTTTATCTTTAGACTCGTTAGTTGGAATCACTTAGTGTCGTTGTAGTAACAAAACCTTAAAACTTTGATCACCTAGACTAAGCATTACGTTCACTTTGGTACTTACAAGCACGATTCCTTTGGGTTCGACCTCGTACTCCTGCAGCTATTCTAGCAATCGACCCGGTACACTGCCGGTTAGAGAGTTAGTTTACCCACGGTTTCGAGTCTTTATAAATTGTTTTTGTTGGGTGGATTCTAGCTCAATCAATGTTTAATGTTTGATGAAAATCGTTATTAAACCCTAGATCACCGTAATAAAGATTGGATCTTTAATCTAATTAACGAGAGTTGCTAGGTTAATTTCTAGGTTACTAGATTGAGAAATCTTACACCTTTGATATTAAAAGCATTAATCGTTAGGATCGAAAGATAAGAGATTAATAAACAAATTATCTAAGAGATTAGAAATTCATACCCACGAGAGGTGAATCACAACTTTTGTTAAATCATCACTAGATAATCTAAAGGAGAAATTGAATGTTATAAAATTGGTGGATCAATTGCTTGTTCGTTCGTTAAATTATTGAAAAAAATCGTTTGAACTTGAATTGTTTAGCAAAGTTATACTTTTTATTGCATGTTTAGGTTTTAGAATAGATTATTTTAGATAATTTGGTTCGTAATCACGTTTCCTGGCTTTAGATTTCCGATCTTCATCGATTACTTTTATTATTTTCGTTTTTAGTTTATCACGTGTTAATCGTTTCTATTTTCTCATAATTTCAGTAATAGTAGTTGTGACATCTTTAGGTTAGTTAGTTAAAAACTAGATAGACAACCCCGATTCCCTGTGGACTCGACTCTGGTATTAACCTCTATACTACGATCCCTGCACTTGGGGTAAACCGGATTTATTTTTATTACTTGTTTATTTTTTTCATTAGATAAAATCCGAGACATCCACAACAACTCTTTGCACGCTTCAGTTGCTGTGATAAACTTGGCTTCTGTAGTTGAAAGAGCAACACACTATTGCAGTCTCGATTTCCATGACACAACTCCCCCTACAAATTTAATCAAATATCCTAAAGTAGACTTGCGCGAATCAACATCTCCTGCCATATCAGAATCAGTGAATCCAACCAACCTTGGTTTTTCACCACCAAAGGTAAGGCATAAATCAGTAGTACCCCTGAGATATCTCATAATCCATTTCACATCATCTCAATGCTATCTGCCAGGATTAGAGAGAAAACCACTGACCTTACCAACTGCATAAGCTATATCTGGTCTAGTACAAACCATGGCATACATCAAACTTCCAACTGCTGAAGCATAAGGAAACTTTTTCATTCCTTCCTTGTCGTCATTTGTAGACGGAAACAGCTTGATACTTAACTTGAAATGACATGCAAGTGGACTAGTGACCAGTCTGGCATTATTCATGCCGAATCTCTGAAGCACCTTATTAATGTACTTCTCTTGTGACAAATAAATTTTCCCGGCCGCTCTGTCACGAGTAATCGGCATCCCCAAAATTTTATTGCATTGCCCAAGTCTTTCATAGCAAAAGACTTACTTAATTGCTGCTTCAACTTGTCAATTCTTGAAGCATTACTGCCAACAATCAAGATATCATCAATATAGAGTAAAAGAATGATAAAATCATCATCTGAAAATCTGCTAATAAACACGCAATGATCAGAAGAAGTCTTCCGAGAGCCTTGTTCCCCCATGACAGACTCAAACTTTTTGTTCCACTGTCTAGGCACTTGCTTCAACCCATAAAGACTCTTCTTCAACTTGCACACAAGATTCTATTTTCCTTTTACTTGAAAGCCCTCTAGTTGTTCCATGTAGATATCTTCGTCAAGGTCACAATAAAGAGAAGCTGTTTTAACATCCATCTGCTCAACCTCTAAATTAAGACTAGCTGCCAAGCCAAGAACAGTCCGTTTCACAACCGAAGAGAAGATCTCACCAAAATCAATGCCCTTTCTCTGACCAAAACCTATGACCACTAATCTCGCTTTATACCGGGGTGTAGAATTACTGTCTTCGTTCTTAATTCTGAAGACCCACTTATTCTTCAAAACTTTCTTCCCTTTTGGCTGTCTCACCAACTCAAATGTGTAATTATCATGCAAAGCCTTCATCTCATCTTTCATACCATCAAGCCACTTATCTTTATGTTCATCATTCAAAGCTTCATAAAGGTTCTCAGGCTCGTGATCACGTTTAAGTCACTAACGTCGATATTACTAGCAAGGATACTAGGTACATCGCAATTATAGTAAATGCGAGTCAAGGTCGATCCCACAAAGACAATGCAACTTATAAGTATAAACGATTCTAACCTAATTATGAAGCAACATAAAGGCGGTCATTGACCAACAATAACATAAAGAAAACAAACATGATATTTACTTCCCCACATAATTTCCTTAGGTTAATCATGAGCTTTTAATGATTATTATCATATTTATCAGCTACGGGTGCAATTCCTAAACCTATCTACTCCAACAATGGCGATGAGACAATCTATACGCAAGCTACCCTCCTTAATTGGTCCGTAATAGCCCATACGCAAAAAGAACTAGAACTGCCGATGTTAAGCGCTAACTCATACCGCTAACCCGCCTAGACAGCTGTCGACATTGACCGGCACGTTCCTAGGGTCTATTCAAGACTATGTCCTAATTAACACTTCACTAACAGTCCTTCATGTTAATTTATGAATTACGAATTTTAGATTGGCCAGACCTATTACACTACTAGAATTTCATGTTTTTGCGTCAACAAATAGTTGACGCAAAAAGCTCATTGTTGTCACAAATACTTTTTTTGAGACAACAAGTTGACGCAAACCGGTTGAAGCAAAAACTCTGTACAAAAAGAAGTTTTAGTGACAACACGTTGATGCAAAACTGTTTGAGACAACATGTTGTCGCTAAAGTGTCAACTACGCCCAAAAATTGTTTGCTGACGTGGAAAGGGTTTTGGCGACAACGTTGTTGACTCAAATACTGCTGACGTGGAAAATCTTTTGAGACAACATTTTTGACGCAAAAAATGCTGACATGGCCATCCGGTTCTGAAACATTGTGGACTTTTTGCGACGACATTGTTGATGCAAAAACTCAAGAAATTTTTTTAAAAAAATTATATATATATAACATGTTACCTCCCTGGTATAAACCAATCATACATACAATACCAACCACAGCAATTACAAAAATAGTTCACAAAACAAATAGATAGACACCATAACCAAATTCCATAAATGTAAACCAAAAAGAAATACTACACTACATCAAATGTCTTAAAAAGTAGTAGTAGGAAAGTAGTAGTAGGAAGTATTTATGGATCATCTAATACTATGAGGCTAACCTACTCCCTATGCTTATTCAGATGGATTCCACACCTTTGAATCTATGTTGCTGTGTTTGGTACCATCAACTATATAAAAGAAAAATTAAAGTTAGATTTGATTTTTAAATACGAGGAAAATGTTAAATACTGTGATCATACCTTACGGCCGGAGTTGTGTCAGAGTTATGCGAATGCTTTCCGCCCCAGCACTCTTAGATAATTCAGTTTCTTCCGATTATCAGCGTTCCTTTTCGAAACCTCCTACATAAACTCAAATTAAAAAACTTAAAATCAAGACTTGTTATAATAAAATTCCCCTCTTTGCTCGATCATACCTGACAAATTACTACGTACAAACAAGGAAGTGACAAGGGTCCATCGAGCTGCCAAAAATTCATGTACAAGATTATTTTTTGAGATAAGAGAAGATTCAATCTTTAACAGCTAGTAATATCATACGCACATTTTTTAAAGTTGTAAATCAACATTGAACTGAATAGAAGGCATACCACACCCAATCCCAGCAATGTGCAAGTAGCTCGACCAAAGCCAAGTAGGGAGTTCTTACCGAATGCCCCCTGTCCAATTTGGCAAAATAAAATATCAATGCTATACCATTACAACAGCAGAAAACAAGGCACAAGTCCATCATGTCCAGTCCAACCTGCCAAAATTGACTTTACCAAAACCAAAAGCTCAAGTCAGAAAACAAAAGACTTAGCAAATATTTATCACATCGATTTTGACAAATTTTCTTCTTTACTCTATCAGAAACCAATAATCATCTTGAACATAAGTGTGAAAAGAAGAGTAGACAACTTGTTGCAATCGTGTAAGAAAATAAAATCGAAAAGTCATGAAAACAAGAACCTGCACAGGTGAAACAATGAGGGATGGCAAAAGAAGGATTAGAAAAAGCTTTAGGAAAAAATACAGGATCTTCAATTATAGCAATAGCAGTCTCAGGAATACCCGCAAGCTGTTCGAATTTGTTTAGAAGATCAACCATTTGTTTTGTTCTCTCAACATTTTGTCCTCTTCTTTCTTTTACAAGATTCTTTATTGCCCAAGTTTCTACCCAAAGATCCTCTTCATTCTGCAAACCAAGCTGGTTAGCCAACCTTTCAACACTAGCATCATTGTCTGCATTACTATCACTTATGGTGGACATTGCCACCATCAAATCCATGACTAATTCCATGTCTTGTGTATCGGTTCGCCTTTTCGCTCTTTTAAGTTGCACAAACATCAACTCAACCTGTCACAATGTTCAAAAAACCAATGTTACTTTTCTCAGCAAGTTAACCTAAACTGTAATGTCCCAGAACGAGAGTCGCACAACAACATTGTCATTGACGCTACAGCGATAAATGTTTGGACCTATCACCATTAATTGCACCTACTAGTTCTTTCTCCTCATCAGAAATTCCAAGCTCCTCATAGGTCATTCTTTCCAAAGCGTTGTTTATTTTATCATATATATACCATGAAATCAAATCGAGATTGACTCCGTTTCTATTGCCTGAGAATCCAGAAAACAAAAAAAAACAAAAAACAAATATTTAATTGACACAAATCATAAAGAAGAAGAAAACAACAAAAGATATAGAAAATGCTATTATTTGCACCACACCGATTACAGAAAATCGACCTTGTAAAAGTTACTTTTGGAACCAAAAACCGACTTTCCCATGGTTGATTCTCACATTGCACCTACGGGAAAGAAAGAATCACAACAAAATAAAATAGAAACTCCATACCAGATAAATTTTGCTTGCTCCATGGCAAGTTGTGAGCAATTTCTTGGCTGAATGAAAGGGAAGCTTTAAGTCATTCAAAGTTTGAATGGCTGCTTCAGGGAATGGACCTTCACCATGTCTAAGTTCTTCATGAAATGGTAATGATACTTGAAATCTTCTAATGAGACTTTGACATTCTTTCTTTTGAGTCCTCCTATATTCTCCTATATTAGAATTTAAGCATTGAATATACCGTAACAAAGGCTAAACCTAACCACAACATAAGCTCAAAGACAAGCAAGATCAACCAGGGGTTCATATTGACAATTTTTAGCACATCAGACCAACACGTAGAAATAACAAATAAAATCTCTGAGAAAAATATTTCAGTAAGCTACAAAAATACAGCCCATAACCACGCCCCAGCCCGTAACAACCACCTCGCCCCAGCCCATAACAACTAACAACCACCCCTGCCCCAGCTCGTAACCATCCCCTAACCTCCTACATTCCGTCGCTAATCCCAGAACCACGACCTTAACCACCAGACAAACCACCATCCACCATAGCCACACCCAATGCTCTTAGGGAGGCTATTGCGACATTGATAGGAAAAAACCCGAAAATGAATAAAATAACATCATTTAAGGTTAAAATTACCTTCTAAGAATGAGTTGGGAGAAAATGGCGGAATTTGTCTACCAATCGCTGGACTTCGATACAAGACGTCGGACCTTCGAGCGCAAAGTGGAGCAGGCGAATGAAGGAAGAATGCGGCTAGGGTTCAGCTCTGTCAAGGGAATGATTTATTTTTATGTTTTAATAAACACTTTTCTAAGAGACACGTGGCATCCACGTGTCATCTACGTATTTACATTACATTAAATGTGGATCTTAAGTAGACGCAAAAACTATTTGTTGAATCAAAAAAATGGCGCAAAGAAATCCCGGCAAAAAGTGTTCAACTTTTTGTGTCAACCACTTTCATTTGTTGTGTCAAAAAGTATTTCCCGCAAATCTTTTAATTTGGCGGGAGAGTATTTGCAACAACATTGTCTCAAATAATGTTATTTGCATCAACTCGTAATCTATGTTACTCGGGACACTTTTTGTGTCAACCTGTTGATGCAAAAAACAACCTTTTGCATCAACTTTTTGTTGTCTCAAAAAGTTTTGTCTCAACAGGCCCAAATTCTTGTAGTTAATTACTCGTTTTAATTATTCCTGCCGATCAACGTAGTTGTAGTGAATCCCAGTTTAGGTTTCCTAAAACATGCCTCGGTAAACCGGTATAGACCGCCGGTTTCTTTGGGAGGCTTTTCTAATTTACGGATCTACATTGCTCGATCACGATTAAAATAATTAAATTATGGGGTTGTTAATCATGCAGATTAACTAAAACACATAAATACGAACAAATCTACCATATTGAAGACAAAACGGGACGTTCAAAACTTCATACCTTCAACAATGGAGATCTAGCTCGATCTACTCAAGCTAGAGATAATGGAAGAAGGGAGGAAACCGAAAACAACTCTTCAAAGCTCAAGAAAACTTTATTTCATAATAATTGTATAATAAAATTGAATATAATTGAGTGCTTATGAAAACTTATACAATAATCTGTAATTGCGGCCTTATATAGATACAATGACCGACTTAAGACTCTCTAAAACCCTAACCGACCTAGATAATCTTTGCAGAATCAATTTCGTGTTCCACAAGTATTTGGTTTACCGGGCCTAGCCTTCGGGTTACCGGGCCTTCTTTTCTTCCTTTTCTTCAACGGACTTTTTCTTGGACTTCAATCACTTGGCCCAATGTACTTATTTTGGTCCAGATCCGTTCTTCAATGCTCCATTTTCGGTACATCCTATAAAACACGCAAAACGAGACAAAACAGTACCAAAACATCGGGAAAATAACATAGATGCAGAATTACAATCCTGGAAACACTCACATAGCATTTGACATATATTTCACATAATAACGAGCCTATCTATCATCGCTTGAGCAGAATTTGGGGTGAATATAGGTATAATTATTGGTACCATTTAGAGCGTCATCAGCTCACCACTATCTGTGAGCAACACAAACTCACTTTCGGGGTATCTAGTGGAAGAACGCCTCTCTCTAGCAGACCTTCTGGGAATAACTGGCTGAACCTCCTCTGGTAGTGGTTCTTCAACCACATCATCATTAACAAGATCAAGATCAACTACATCAGACTCACCCTGATGATTATCCTGCACATCAACCGCATCATGTTCCTCTGGTGGTGTAGGATGAACTATCTCTGGCATAGATGGATCATCACTAGCTCAAGGTGTTGAACACTTCATGCCAATATCCTACAAAGTCTCATTCTCTGCAAACACAACATCTCGACTTCTGATTATTTTCTTATCAACAGGATCATATTGTTTGTATCCAAACTCATCTTGACCATAACCCAGAAAAATACACTGCTTAGTCTTAGCATCAAGCTTAGACCTCTCATTTTTCGGAATATGAACATAAGGTTTACAACAAAAATCTTGCAAATAATGGTAAGATACATCTTTACCTGACCATACCTTCTGAGAAACCTCATTCTTCAAAGGAACACACGGAGATAAATTAAGTACATGCACCACTATACTCAAAGCTTCACCCCAAAAAGATTTAGGCAATCCAGCTTGTGAAAGCAAACATCTGACTCTCTCCATTAGTGTTCCGTTCATTCTCTAAGCCAAGCCATTCAACTACGGAGTTTTAGGTGGAGTTCTTTCATGTCAGATACCTTGATGCTTGCAGTAAACATGAAACGGACCAGTATATTCACCGCCATTGTCTGTTCGAATACACTTCAACTTCTTTCCAGTTTCCCTCTCAACCGAGACTTGAAACTGCTTGAACACGTCTAACACTTGATCTTTTGTCTTCAAAGTGTAGACCCAATTTTTTTTCGAATGATCATCAATAAAAGTTACAAAATACTAGGAACCACCAAGCGTCCTTCTTTTCATAGGACCACAGACATCAGAATGTACCAACTCAAGTACTTCTGACTTTCTTGAAGGTGGGTGAGTGTTAAAAGAAACTCTATTTTGCTTCCTTGCAAGACAATGTGCACACTTCACCAAATGCAATCTGTTAGAACAAGATAGTAAGTTTTTCTTGGACAAGACAGTCATACCTTTCAAACTCATATGACACAACCTCATATGCCATAACTCGGACTCATGAGGTGACTCCACTGCATTAGCCATATCAATAGTAACTTTTGCTCGAGTCAGAAAAGTGTAGAGGATTTCATACCTCTGCCAACGGAAATCAGATTCAACCGGATATCTGGAATATGCTTAACTTTTTTGAGAATTAGCATGGTACCGTTAGACGTCTCCAAACTAATATCACCAATACCTGCACACTTTATAACGGAATCATGTGCCATCCTCACATCACCAAAATCACTTGCAGTGTAAGATGTGAAGAATTATCTTCTTGAAGTAGTATGGACTGAAGCACTACCGTCCACGACCCAAATGGTCACATCATCTGCAAGATTGACATCATCAACTTCCTGAGAAATAAGAAAATCACCAGAAGCAGTATTAATAATATCTTCTTGCTTCTCATCATTTTCTTATCTCTATTGTCATTATTTTTGTTTTTTCCTTTTCAACTTCCAATAGTATCTCTGGATGTGTCCTTTCTTTCCGCAATGATTGCATTCAAGGTATTTTGTATTTTCCTTTGGATTTGCTTCAACTCTGACCTCTATGCTTGGGTGCTCTACTATAACTTCACCCCCTTGACTCGTGTTAAGGGTTATTTTATCGATTTTAATGATATATTTTATAATTATTTCCTCCACATTTATATAATTTGCATATAAAATGAGCTTTTAATCGATTTATTGAGCAAGTGAGAGGTTTTTAAGCGGTTTAATTGCAAAAGTGGTTGATTTATGTGTTTTATCGTTGGTTTTATGTTTATTTGGATGTTGTTATACTTTGCAATATTACGATGTCTTGTAGATACATATTTTCGATCTAAAAGATGATTAAAAGATGATAAGGTTTGGATTTTGAACAATTATATATCATTTTAGTCATTAATTTAAGTTTTATCAAAATGTATAAGTAGTAGTTGTCTATCTATCATATATATATATATATATATACATATCTTCCAAGGAATAAAAATATTCATTGCCCACAAATATTCCATTTGTCTCTTGTTTGTCCTCTTTTGTTTTTCTCTCGATGATATATATATATATATATATATATATATATATATATATATATATATATATATATATATATATATATCTATATATATATATATATATGTATACATATCTTTATCTTATTAAAAGCTGTTGTTGTCGAAAAAATACTCGTGGTTCGTTTTTTGTGTTAGAGTAAAAGATAAAATTACTGCTGGAGGCGGAACTAAAGGCGAATCACGAGGCGAGAGTTTTACTGATGAAGCAAGAAAAATCTAAGAGGAGACAAAGAGAATATTTGGGAGACAAAGAGAATATTTGATGAAGAAGGCACGTTTTGGAGTCCTAAAATATGGATTTTGAAGGATGGAAGAATATGCCACAAGCTTACAAGATCAACGGATCATTTTTCCAACGCACTTCTACCGTAACCTATTTTCGATGGAAATTTGACTCGACTTAGAGGCATTTTCAGGGGACGACGTCTTGATTAAAGTTGTAGATATTCAAACGAGCTTTCCAACGCATTTTGAATCACGTCAATCGGAGGTCTACAACTCAAGTTATGATTTTTTTTCCGAACAGCGGAAAAAACGGACGAACCGAAGATATATTTTTTGTATCAAATGGTGCATGTGGAGTGTAATAATGATTCCTAACAAACTCCAAACCTCACTCCAAGCCTCCATAACAAACTCATCATTACTCCAAGCCTCCCTAACAACCTCCTAGCCTCCCTCAAATGATGCCTCCCTTATACACCTCCCATTATATATACACACCTCCATCACCACAAAAAAAATACACACTACCATTCACCTAAAAAAAAGAGGCAGCCGCACTTCTGAGGGGTTTCAAGGCCGATCACCCGAGCCTTGTGCTCGGGTGATCCGGGTTAGATTAGGATGTCTTTTTCTCGTTTTTTTTCATCGTTGATGCTTGAAGATCAACCCTTGTATAAACTATGTGAGTTTAATCTCTTTTTAATTTATTCAATCTCTAGTTTATTTTTATGATCTTTAATTTATCTTGTATCTTTCCATGAATTATGATGCTATGTGCGACTAGATCGAGAGATCGGTTACTAATCGTTGTCTAACGTGATGAGAATCGTTGTTAGGCTAGATCACCATAGAAAGATAGGATCTTTAATCGTTAATTCGTGACAAGTTAATCGGTTAATTATCTAGGTTGTTAGATTCTAAAATACGAGAGTTAACTTGAATCTACACCTTCGTTTTGTATGGAATATTGGTCTCAACATTCGGAAGAGGAGAGATCGATAATTGAATTCACTAAGGAATTAGGAATTCATAGCTTGAGAAACGGATTCACTAAGAGATTAGGAATTTGTATCTCGTGTAAAGGTGAAACCACAATTTGAATTAAAATCATGAGATGAACTAGGATTGAGATCACTTAGTTTGTATTCTGTTTGATCCCATGTATCTTTAGCTTATGTCGTTTTTATTGTTCTTAGCTTAGATTTATCTTATTTGTTCTATGTTTGTTTTTCCTTTATTTGTTTTCTTGAGTGATAATTTAGAGGAATTAATAAAATTAGATTCAACAGCCCAATTCCCTGTGGATCGACCCCTTACTCATTACGCTTTACTAGCAATTACCCGATATTCGGTCGGTTAGGAGTTAGTTTGCATATAGGTTAGGGTTTTATAAATTGTTTTTGTTTAGTGATGCAAAATCCTCCAAACAACTCGGCAACCAGAACATCTAACTATGCAGAAATTCCATGTGCTTTTCTTTTGGTTTCCTCCTCCAAAGAATTTGTCTTAGCAAGATCAATGGTCATCATACCATCTAGAGTTGAATTAGAGAGATAACTTCTAAAAGTTCCCCACGACTCTGGTAAAGATCCGAGAAACATCCATCCCTGCACTTCAGTATCAAACTTGATACCCATATCAATAAGCTGATTTTGAATACCAACAAAATTATTCAAATGATCTGCCATAGGTGTACCTTCATGATATCTCCAATTCATCAACTTATAAATCAAAAGCATCTTATTATTTCCAGTTTTCCGGGCAAATAAATCTTCCAGTTTTTTCCATAAAGTATTAGCATTTTTGTCGCCACTTATATGGTTCAAAACATTATCATCGACCCATTATCTTATATAACCACATACTTGCCTATTTAACAAATCCCATTCAACATCAGTTTTATCTACGGTTTTTTCTGCATCAAACACAGGTTTGTAGTAATTTTTCACATATAATAAGTCCTCCATTTTATCATTCCATAAAACATAATTGGACCCATTTAAAGTGATCATCCTGTTTAGATTTGCTTCCATTTTAAACAAATCAAATACACCAAAAATTACTTTATCCGACAACACTACTACCGGTCTCTGATACCACTTGTTGGGAAAAATCTTTGTGGTAACAAGAAAATTATCGCAATCTCCCACAAATATTTTTCCACTAGTAAGCTTAGCGGAATAGAAATACTAGTAGAAAGCCATGCGAGTGAAATAAAGCGGAATAAAGTAACAAGAATTTTAATATGGAAACCACTCTCAATGTGAGAGAGTAAAACCACAGAGGCGGAGCCCACAAAAATCTCACTAGTCGGTAAATAAGAGAAACAAGTGTTCCAATACAACTACTCAAACTACTCCAAAGTACCAATAAAAAAATACAAGAATATATCTGAGTTGAGGAAAGATGTCACCAAAATAATAGCATCCAATAATCTGTGAAGAACCGTGTAGATAAATCATTCTCCGATGTATGAACCAACCGACCGGATTGAAGTAGAAGGAGCTTGAACAAGTCACAGAAAAATATCACTCACTATTGGACAACAATTTGACACACACTTTTCACTCTATTTTTACACATCGACTAATTTCACAAAAACTCTCGTTGCTGTCTTTCTCTCTTTTGCAGTAAACTTTGAGTTTGTGTCTTGTATTTTACAAAATGCTACTTCCTCTCATTTTATAGAATGAAAGAGTGGGTAACATTTATTGTAAAATAAACAATGTCAAGAAAGGAAGGTGATTTTTGTTTTTCTACAAAAGCTGCAGCATGCGTATTTCCTTCCATAGATAATTAGCAAGCCAACTATTCGTATGATAACGATAGTTGACTATAAACAATGACATCATACAACATATATCCGGCACCGGGTCCAGATTTTGGATCGGAGCAAACCCTTAAATCTCTTTTTGTACCAAGTACATATAATTCTAACAATCAAGAGAAATAAATACACAAGAAAAACGCATCGATCGAATCCACCAAACAATAGTAGATCCATGTTTCTTGAAAAGCATTACATGAACTCCGCAATTTTGGATAGTTATTTCCACATTTACTCCTTCTTTAGAAATAATGACAATTTCAAGTGATTTAGGGTAGTTCCACAAATAGAGGATCCATATTGGCATGCACAAATTTGTTGGACATGGTCCACAATGTCAGAGTTGAAGTCAGACCAGGATAAATTTTCCGTACATGAAAAAGAAGAGAGTAAATACGACCACAAAGGATGGAGCGTACAAGACATTGGGAAGATGAAGAGATGAGCTAGCTCGAGAGGTGGAAACAGAATGAAGAGCGCACCATTTTACTCATGTGTTATAATACGGACAAAGGACACAACCCAAGATATAATCAGGAATGAGATAACATTGCCTAATAAAGACCTCATCACAGAAGCAGTTACTGCACCATTCAAAATCAAAGTTACCCCTTCAAAAAAAAAAAAAAAATCAAAGTTACTATTAATATAATCGTTAATTGTCAATAAGGACCTTAATATTTGATAATTCATTAAGGACAAGTAACTTAAATAATACCCAATATACCCTTAGTGACATAATTAACGATGTTCTTTTTCGGTTTTTTATCGGAAAGGCAAAACAAAATTGTGAAATCTTCTTCCTCTCCATCTCCCACTTCCATTGCCGTCACCTTCACCTCCACCTCCAGTGGCGGAGGTCCGGCTCCTTCATTCTTCATCCCATCTATGAAAAAGGCTAAAAATCAGGCACCGCCAGATATCCTTAGGTCGTTTGTTCATATCCCGCAAGTCAGAATTTTCACGCGGTTTACACAAAATTTTAAATTGGAAGAACATATTAAATTACAAAGGTTAGATGAAGTGACGGACAGCAATCGGACAAGGATGGCTCTGAGTATCAATTACATTACAGAAACTGAGCTCCTATTCCTCAGGCGTTTCCCCAACATTCCGATCATTGATGTCAAGTGAATCCCTCGTCAATATGTGTTTCAGAAATTGATTTTGATATTTCCTGCAATTATGCCTTTAGTTTTTAATAGAGAAATATAAAATAGATTGTATTGAATTGAATAAACTTAGAGAACATTACGATATATATAGCTTAAATAATGATAGATAGAAGTTTATCGGAGTAGGTGAAAGGGAGGTGGGTGGCCAGAGAAGAAGGAGGTTTGCCGGAATGGGGAGGTTTTTTTTGGCGGAAATTACAGGCTATGAGCTACCAAGTTGATTGGGGTTGGAATTTGGCGTAGAGGTGTCTTTAAGTGGCAATTCAGCCTATGATTCTGATAGGGTTGAGTAGAAAATAGCTAGAAGAGATGGCTGTTACGTCGGAGTAAGCTTTATGGGCATCTGTGTGGCGGCTTCCAGCTAAGTAGTATTTCTTAGTTACTTGTGGGGTGATAAACCATGTTGAATGTCCGATTTGCGGCAACTATATGGAATATGTACTATGCATAGATCTTTTCAAGGATTTTGTATAAGGAAGAAATACATGGAAAATGATTGTTAATGCCGTCAGCTACAATATATTCTTCAAGCAGAGGAAAAGTCCAGCCAAGAATCAAGTTAATATGACTTGTGCCTTAGGTAGGGAAGTATTGTTACAAAGCTAACTGTATCATTATTTCCATACATGGTGTTTTGTGTTCTATCTGAATTTGGTGTTGCTCGTGCCTCGTGGTACTGTGGCTTTTGTTCCTCTAACACAAGTTCTGGTTGACAACATATGCACAACATCAAATATTTTTCAGCAGTGGCTTGAGACTTTTGTTATTGGGTAAAATGAAGCTATGCGGCTTGGTACATTCCTGTCAAAGATGGGAGACAAATCTCCTCCCAAAATTCATGAAGATTGAGCAATGCTCTTGTATGAGAGGCCGAGTGATTGAGTTCCTCATCAAATGTACTAAGAAACTGGATGTTTCTAGATTACATGTAGAAGACAAAGCCTGCAGGAAATTGGCTTTTGCATCATGTGACCGAGAGCAACATGCAGCTGATGTCCCTCGTTTCCATATGTATATCAAGCAAAATACATGATTCTCCTCCTCTGTTTGTCAAAGTTTTGAAGTCTTTTGGAGATACGTACATTAAAGACCAGCATTTTACTTCAAGGGATATCCTGGAAGCCGAGATAGTTGATAGGAGCATATTTGGTTGGGATTTTTATCGCTTTTTGAGGTCATTTCTTGGGAGAAATGCGCTTTTCGGGGTGTTTCGTGATGTTTTGCAGGATTGACAATGATAATGACTTAAAAGAGTGTTGTGTGTCGTGGAATGCGTCAAAGAGAAGAGCGGTGAAGAAGAATGATTTTACCGCTAAAAGAGGAGATGTTTCACGCTTTGACGATTTTGAAGTGTTGAAAGATGAGTCTAAAAATGGTATGATCATCATACCATTATCCCACTTTGCTCCTGGAAATTTCACATGAAATCTCAAAAGAGAAGCTTTGTACTGATTGGTGGAACACTCTAATTTCTTATTGGCTGAAAGGTTTTAAATTTTCCAGTGGTTAAAATCCTTATATTTTGAATGGTTGATCATTTAAAAGTCCATGGGACCCATTGACCAAGGAAAGGAGACGTGGAAAGCAGTAAAGGTAGATATATTCAATTTGGACAATTGAATGGAAAAGTCATCAATTCCATATATCATCACAGCTAGGGTACGACTGGGAGAAAAAGGAGACTGACGGCTGCACTTTTATTTCCTCTTTTGTGATCGAACCACCACTTATTATTTGAATTATTTTGTGATTCCTACAACAAATAGTTAGTTTAATTTATTTTATTAGGTTGAAGAATTATTGAAACTCCAATATAATTGATCGTGAGATTAAATTGTGTTTCTTCCTCGTTGATTTATTAGTATTTGTTCATCTTCCGCTAGAATTTCTTCACGATTATTAGTTGGGTTAATTATTTTCGCGGGTAATTGATAAAACTAATTAATCAATTGTCAATTGAAACGATAAGTCTGTAATTGCTTATTAGTTTTAATAAAGTGACGAGTGGTATGATTGTACTTGTTCGCATGTTTGGTTAATCCGCTACCACGAAGGTGAATAATGCGGATTAAAATTAACCCGCGTGTGTGTTAATATTCGAATTGGGTCTCTTAAATGTTAATCTTGCCGAACACCAAACTCTTTTGACCGTGTCTAGGGTGTCTTTAGGTTAGAGTATAATTAACGACCGTGTCTTAATTATCAATTTAGAAGTGATTACTTGGCGCATGTCGTAATCAGAATCGTTTATTAATAAATCAATGAGTATTTTTGCATCTATGATCGATCGAGGAAATCGAGGTGGAAATAATCAACTTCAATTTGAGCCTTCCTATTATTATTTTCATCACTATTTTATATCGTACTTGTCTCGAATATCAAAACTATTTAATTTTATTATTACACTTTTAGATAATTCACCACAACTTGATTTCTATATTTTCGTTCTCGAAAGAAATAATCTTCCATTCACGAGAATTCGATCCACGCTTCCACTATACTCGTTATAGAGGTTGGAAGTGTTTATTTTGGTGGTTTAACGACAAATCAAATTTTGGCGCCGTTGTCGGGAACGGCTATTGTATTATTTCTTTTAGGACTTTGTCACACTAATCGTTTCAATTGCATGCCTAGATCTTCCCGAGCAATGTGAATTGATATTTGACCCAAAATCGAGAAGACATTTAAGCGACAAAGGAGTCAAAAGAAGCTAAGAGGCAACTCGAGGCATCCACGTCTTCACCGATATTGCACTAGATTCGATTACAAAGAGATTCATCGACTAAAGAAGAAGTTTTATCTCAAATCGAGTCGGAAGAGATGGCGGCGAATCAAGAGCCTCGCAAGGACGTTAAGAGAAATGGAAGCTCAGATTTCGATCAACATCCCATATGCATAGCATTCCCGGAGATGGACCAACCATTCGAGTTCAAGGCATCATTGATGCACGCACTTCCTAAGTATCATGGATTGGCACCAGAAGATCCGTACAAACACTTAATGGATCATCATTTGGCTTTTACCACA